>JALJVW010000203.1:13889-52555 GCA_024865655.1 Emberiza elegans
GTTTGAATGATCCATTTTCCTCCCTCTTCCCACTGCTCATTTGTCCCATCCCAACTCCAGAGGAGCAGATTCTGGAAAGCAGACCAGCAGGGAGTGTTGGAGGCTTCATCCCAGAGAAAGAGGAAGAAAGAGTGAAATCAGGAGAATTCCAGTGGTTTTCTTGATCATAACAACCACAAACAGCTCTGTACTCCAAGTGCAATATCCAGGTGATGAGGCACGTTTCTTGTTTTTAATGCCAAAGCGCAGCACACTGGAAATTGTTCCTTGGACTAGAACAAACCATAGGCCAATAATTGAACCAGTTTGGTTCCTAAATCAGAAATCATTAAACTTCTCCCAAGCTGTGTTTCCCTGCAGTAAAGAAGGCAGTTTGATTGCTTTTGTCCTGAGTATCTCCTGACTTCATGACTTCAGATAGACTGCAACTGTCCCAGCATCACTAAAATGGCCACAATGAGCAGGATCAAACCCCCAGGCCACCATTAAATGTTCTCCATCCGCACCTTCCAGAGCCCAGCAGCAATTCCTGCTGCTGCCCCTGCTCTGGGTCAACCTGATGGGATCGCTCTGGTGTGCGGGGCCGGCTCCTGCAGGACACAGCGCTGGGAGCCGCTCTGTGTCCGGCAGCTTCGGCATCTCCGGCGCCGCTCCACGGCTGTGGGGCCTGTGCCACCAATGTGCCACCAGTGTGCCACCAAAGTGCCTCCAATGTGCCACCACTGTTCATGGCTGTGGTTCCTGTTCCACCACTGTTCCGCCTTTTCCATGGTTACTCCACTGCTGCTCAAAAGCTGCTCCAGCGCTGCTCTGGGGATGTTCCAGCACAGTTCCTCTGCTTGTCCAACATCGCTCCACCACTGCTCTACCACTGCTCCAGTACTGCCCCAGCACTGATCATCTCCTGCTGTTCCAGAGCTCTGTCTCTGCTCCTCCCCTGCTCCCCTGTTGTTCCATGGCTGCTGCTTCTGTTCGAGTGCTGCTGCCACAGCTGCAGTGTCACAGAGAGGGGAATGTTTGGGCAGCAACCACTGTGGTGTCACAGAGACCAGGACAATGGGACTGCCACAGCTGTGGTGTCACAGAGAGGGGAGCACTGGGGCTGACACAGCTGTGGTGTCACAGAGAGATGAACACTGGAGCTGCCACGGCTGTGGTGTCACAGAGACCAGGACAATGGGACTGCCATAGCTGTGGTGTCACAGCAGATTCCAGGGCTGTGGGGTCACAGAGAGGGGAATGTTGGGGCTGGCCCTGCAATGCTGTCATAGACAGGAGAACGCTGGGGGTGCCACCTCTGTGGTGTCACATAGAGAGCAACACAGGGGTTGCAATTGATTTGGTGTCATAGACAAGGGTACATTGGTATTGCCACTGCTGTCATGTCACAGAGAGGGGAACACTGATGTTGCCACCACTGTGGTGTCACTGACAGGGGAACACTGGTGCTGCAAATGTTGAGGTGTCACAGAGAGGGGAAGGTTGGAACTGCCACTGTAGTGCTGTCATACACAGTAGAACTTTGGATGGCCACCCCTGCAGTGTCATAGAGAGGGGAACTTTGGGGCTTCCACTGCTGTGGTGCCACAGAGAGGGGGACACTGGGGCTGCCACAGCAATGGTGTCACTGAGAGAACTTTTGGGCTGCCACCACTGTGGTGTCACAGATAGGGGAACATTGGGGCTGCCATTGCTGCGGTGCCACAGACAGGAGAATGTTGGGGCTGCTACTTCTGTGTTTTCATAGACAGGGGAACACTGGAGCTGCCACTGCTGTGGTGTCAATGAGAGGGGAACATTGGGGCTGCCACATCTGGGGTTTCACAGAGACAGGGACCTGGGGCTTCCACAGCTCCCATGTCACAAGCAGGGAAAGTTGAGGTTGTGACCACTGTGGTGTCACAGCCAGTGGGACACAGGAGCTGTCACTGCTGCAGTGTCACAGAGAGGGGAAAGTTGGGGCTGCTACTTCTGTGTTTTCATAGACAGGGGAACGTTGGGGCTGCCACTGATGTGGTGTCAGAGAGACTGGAACATTGGGGTTCCCACTAGTGTTTTCTCATAGGGAGAGGAATCTTTGGTTTGCCACTGTGTTGGTGTCAGACAGAGGGGAACGCTGGGGGTGCCACCTCTGGTGTCACAGAGAGGGGGACTAGCGGTGTCACAGCTGTGGTGTCATAGAGAGGGAAACGTTGGGGTTGTCACTGCTGTGGTGTCACAAAGAAGGGACTTAGGGCTGCCATACCTGCAGTGTCACAGAGAGGGGAAGGTCAGGATTGCCACCACTGTGGTGTCACACAGAGGGGAAGGTCAGGATTGCCACCACTGTGTGTCACACTGTGAGAGTCTATCCGAAAATACCCTTCCATTTTCCTGCCTCACGCTTGCCTTGGGAGACCACTGTGACCGCTGGACTGGTGGAGGGAAAAATCGTGTGCTTCTCAGTACACCATTTGACTGTTTGCATAGCACGCCACACTGAACTCGGAGGCCGTTCTGCCCTTCTCTGAACAATGGACTGGACTTTCTCCCCACCTCCTGGCCCAGCTGGCTTGAGATCCTAGCCCCCTCTTCTGGAAGACTCCCCTTGCCTGCTCCTCACCATCGTGATACAACCAGAGCCTCAAGTCCCTTCATCAAGGACATGATCCTATGCAGGACCCCCCTTGCACTCCACTGTGAAGACTGCACTCAAACCCTGGGGTTTGGAGTCAGACACTGAGAGTGGGGGAAAAAGTTGCTCAACACACTGCACAGGCGTGACCACTGAGCTATGAAAACAATGGCTCTCATTTAATGGGCTAAGAACTCAGACTACATGTCCTAGCTATCGACGCAGTTGTAATTATCCCCTTCCCCAACGAAAAAGGGTATAACTAGAGACCAGCTTCAGCTGTGATTTGAGATCTCCCCGGGCGTGATCTGGGAACGACGGACAGCTGGACTCTCCGATAAAGCAAGCACCACGTCTCGGTAGCTATAACCCGCAAACCTATATCTCCTTTTCCTCTCTTTCTCCTTATCTTTTCTTCCCGGGACCCCTTCAATACCAATACCCTTTCTGTTGTGATTTAATAAACAAAAGTGGTTGATTTTGGAATGCTGTAAAATCCTCTGTGCCAGTAGTGGTTATTTTTGCACCTTAAAATCACCGCGTAACTTGTTCATCTGGGGCGGGTCGCGACACACACAAAGGGGAAAGTCAGGATTGCCACCACTGTGGTGTTACAGAGAGGACAAGGTCAGGATTGCCACCACTGTGGTGTCACACAGAGGGGAATGTTGGTGCTGCTGCTGCTGTGGTGTGACAGAGAAGGGAACGTAGGGGCAGCCATTACTGTGGGATCATAAAGAGTGAAATTTTGGGGCTGCTGGAATTGCCACTGCTGTGGTCTCACAGAGAGGGGACATAGTACTGCCACACCTGTAGTGTCACAGAGTGGGGAACATTGTGGCTGCCACTGCTGTGTTGTCACAGAGAGGGGAACACTGCCAAACCTCCCCTGGTGCTGTGCCCACTCCAGTGCGGCTCCACTGTGACACTGCATGGCCTCCTGGGGACACTGTGACACTGGAGGTCATCCTGGGGACATGGTGACACTGCAGGGACTCATGGCATCACAGGGGCTCTGAGACACTCCGGGCCTTTGTAGAATCCAGAGGCCCCTTTGGGGCCATGGGCCCTCATGGAACCAAGAGGAGACTGCCAACCTGTGGGGCTCCATGGAACCATCCACTGTGATCCCTCAGGGCCTCATGGTTCCCAGAAACCATTGTGACACTGCAGGACTAAATGGCCCCAAGAGGACACTGTGACACTGTGGAGTTCATGGAACTGAGGGGATGCTGTGACACTCTGGTGCCTGAAGATGTTCAGGGGCCGTTGTGACCCTGTGGCTTGTGGAAACAAGGGGACACTGTGACACTGTGGGGTCTCAGGGAATCCAGAGGCCCTTGTGAATCAAGTGAGGCCTGTTGGAACCAAGGATCCATTGGGATACCTCAGGGCCTTGTGGAACCCCAGGATTGTGGGGCCTCATGGAGCCAAAGGGGCCTCATGGGGACCAAGGGGCCTCTTGTGGGGCCCTGGGATTCTGTGGGGCCTGAGAAATGGAACCAAAGGGGCCCTGGGATTCTGTGGGGCCTCATGGAGCAAAAAGGCCCTTCTGGTTCTGTCCATCCTCATGGGACTCAATATTTTCCAAATTAAGGGGATTCTGTGGGGGCCTCATGGAGCCAAAGGGGCCCTGGGATTCTGTGGGGGCCTCATGGAACCAAAGGGGCCCTGGGATTCTGGGGCCTCATGGAGCCAAAGGGGCCCTGGTGACACGGTGGCCACTTGAGATGTCTGCAGCCAGCCCTGTCTCCCGGCCCGTGCCAGGAGTGGCCACTCCCTGTCCAGCCCTTGGGGCCGCTTTGGCTGGTGGTACAAGCAGGGCTGCTTGTCTCCCAGAAGCAGCAGCTGCTCTGTGCAGCCACTGATGTTGGCCTGAGCTGAGGAATCCAGGGCCAAGGAAAGAGAGGGATCACTTGTGCACGTTCCCAAGAGGTTTCAATCTCTGAGAGGGTGCAGGAACAAGTGACAGCAAATGCAGGGTTACAACAGCTTCAGTACAGGGCAGGGAACATGGGGAGGATACAAACCAGAACCAATGGCAGAAACCTGGGGAGGAGCACAGGGCAGGGCACACATTATGGCACCCAATGGGGAATAACAGGGGAGGAGAGTGCACTGAGCACACCAATGGGTATTCGAGGGATACAGGATGGACACAGAAGTTTCTAGAGAGAAAGGTGGGGTTTCTGTAATGGACAAGGGAGGAGGGCAGGGTTTCCCTGAGTGCCAGGGAAGGATCTGGAATAAGGGGGAGGTCTTGAGGGAGATGGACAGGGGGATGGGAAGGTACATCTCCAGGGCAAACCAACATGCATGGGGGACAACTGGAACAAACTACTTTTGCTTTTAACACCACAGTTTCATAACAAAGGAACTTACTGCCACACCCTGGGATTCTGTGGGGCCTCCTGGAACCAAGGGCACTCAGAGACACTGGGGGCCTCCTGGTTCTCAGTCTCTTCTGACACTGGTGTCCATCTACAAAGACACAAAACTGGGCAGCCTGAGCCTGTGGATCCAGAATATTCCCATCTCCAAGGGGGAATGTTTCTGCCATCTGTGCTGCTGTGTGTTCCCCCTCCTCTCCGGGGGAATTGAATCCTACAAGAGACACCGACCCCTCTGGTAGCTGACACCACAGGGCCTCCTGTGGGGTGGGAGCAGAGACATCTTTTGCTCCATCCTGCTGCTCAGAGCCCATCCAACCGGGAATATTTCCAAGGATGGGGCATCCACCAGGTGTCTAGGAAACCTGTGCCACTGTTTCACCACCACAGCATCAAAGATTTCTTCCTTATCTCCAGTCTGAACTTACTCTCTTCTGCTTTAAAACTATTTCCCCTTCTCCAGTTGAGACAGGCCCTACTAAAACATTTTCCCCCACATTTTCTGTGAGGTTCCTTGAAGTCCTGCAAGGTCTCAATGGGGTCTCCCCACGGCCTTTTCTGTTCTAGGCTGAACCACCCCAACTCCCCCAGCCTGTCTCTGTCACAGAGGTGCTCCAACACTTTGGAGCATCTCAGCCTCCTCTGGAGCTGCTCCATGAAGTCTGAGCCTTTCCTGTGCTGAGGACCCCACTGTAAATTGTTTGTGCAAAAGCACTGGTCAGTCAAAGAGGGGAAATAGCTCATTGCTGAAATGCTGCTGAGAGCTGGAGGGAGAGATTCTGCACAGCTCATGCACAGCCCCGAGGGGGGCAGGGACATTCCCATGGGGTCCCTGAAGCTGCAGGGCCAATCTGCCCACACTGGGAGCCTCTGGGCTTGTCCAGCTCCTTCTGCCCGGGCTGTTGGGCACGTGGTCACTGGCTGTCCAGGGCCACCCCCCTGACTGGCACTGATCTCCAAGGAGGTCTGGATCTCTCCTTGGCCATTATTCTGCAATTAGAAACCTCCAGACACTTCCTCAATTCCGTTCCAAGGTGTCCTCAGCAACCCAATTACATCACAGCTCTTGTCCATCTGGTCAAGGATCCCCCACAGGGACCCTCTGGTCTCTCAGCCCTGGGGCACTCCACAGAAAAATCTTCCTGGGCCCTGCAGCTCCTTGGGCAAGTTCCAGAGCAAACAGTCAAGGCAGTGGCCTGAAATGTTTTCCCAGCTGGGCCATAACACTTCCCTGATGGATTCACATTGTCCCTGGGGAAAGAGATGTGCAGAACCCTTCACTAATGCCCTGGAATGTCAAACAGGAATCACAGCCTTGGACAGCTCTCAGGAACCACTTCACTGTGGATTTTCCTTCCTGGAAGCCCAAGATGTCTGAATGTCCTCCTGGTGCCTCAGGGCCTGGGTAAACAGGGCTTGTCAGAGATGCTGGCAGGGCACCAACACCCCTCCTCCTCACAGGGCACCTCTGTTTCCCCAATTAGCTCTGAGTGGCTGCCTGGGGACAGGTGCCCACTTCCCCATGTGCCTGGGGATGGGCACATCCTGCTCAGGGCCAGTGCTGGCCTGGGCCCAGAGCCAGGGCCATGACCCAGGTGCTCTGGGAGGGCTCCGTGGCTGCAGGTGTGACAGAATGAGGGGCAGGGCAGGGCATATTCCTCTCTGGACAATGCTGTGGGCATGGAGCTTGGACAGGTTTGGCATCTGCAGGGGAAAGGGATATCGGGTTGTGTGGATGTGGGAATTGTCACTCCTGAGCCATTCCCCAGCTGGGAATTGTCACTCCTGAGCCATTCCCCAGCCCTCAGCCTTGTCTGCAGGTGATCAGCATTGCCCAGTGCTCCCCAGTGTCTGCAGTGACTGAGATGCCAATCAGCCACCTGATCACATGTCCCTTGTTCCCCTTGTTCTCCCACATGTTGGGTTTGGGGCCGGGCTCAGCTCTGGGGTGTCCCCCAGGGAAAGCTCTGGGAGGGGAGGGGCAGCAGGAGATGGGGGATCTGGCCCTGGGGGCTGTTGGAGGATGGATTGTGTTGGACTGGGGGTTGTCCCCACAGGGTCCCCAGGTGCCTTTGGCTCCCTGCCTGCCCTCCTTGGCCCCCCCAGGTGCCTGGGCCCTTCCAGGGGCAGCTGCCCCGTGCAGGAAGCTGGAGGGATGCCGGGCAAGGGGGCTGGATCTGTGCCACAGGTGGGGTGGGATGGACTCTGTGCCAGGGCTGGGCTTGTGGCCAGGGTTGGGGACTGTGCCAAGCCAGGCTTTGGCCTGGGGGCTGGCAGGGAGGGTGCAGGGGGGAGTCCCGGCAGGGATAAAGGTGCTCCTCACCTGCTGCAGCCTCAGGCAGCGCCGCCCAGAGCGGGAGGAAGATGAAGGTGGCTGTGCTCAGCATGGCCCTGCTCTTCTCCATCCTGCTGTGCCCCCCAGAACAGGCCAAGGTGAAGCACCAGCCAAACGCTGGCCCCACATCCTGCCCTTTCTGGCCTCCCATCCCACCCTTTTGGTGCCTCCTCTGTGTCCCATTCAGGGTCCCCAGGTGCCCTCCCACTGATCATTCCTGAGGCCTTTCCTTCCATGTCCCCCTCAATCCTTTGCCTTTCTTCCTGACCACTGCAGAGGGGTCCCCCTGTACAATTCCCTGACTCAACCCCCACTCCCACACCATCTCCCAGTCCTGTTGGTTTTTTCCCCACCCGTCCTCATTCTTCTGTCCCCACCAAGCCCCTCCCTTGCCCACCCATGTCCCTACACCTCAATTCCTTTCTCCTCCCCTGTACCTCACACCCTGATCCTTCCACAGCCCCAGCCCTGTCCCCTGGGCCCTCAATTGACCCCACATCAGTATCCTTGGGTCTCCCCCCACCTCAAACAGATCTCCTTGGAGGCCCTGAATTCCCATCCCTCTGCCTGCGCCCTGCTCCCTGCACCCGTGTCCCCCCCCAGCCCCACAAGGTCCAGTCCAGACCCAGCCTTTGTTCTCCTTTCCAGGCACTCCTGGAAGGAACCCAAGATGATCTCCGGGAGGTGAGTGGGCTGCTGGCATTGGAGGGCATCCCCTCAGGGAATTGGGGGGCAGTTGTGTCCCCCCATCCCTTGCTGGCACCGGGGACATCCCAGTGACCAGCGAGGTCTCCTGGTCTCTCTGCAGTTGGATTTAGACAATGTCGCGGTCCTGGGGACGCCTCTGGTGGGTATCATGAGTTCTGCCACTGTCAGACCCTCCCCTTGCTTGGCACTACAGCCCAGGCCATCCCAGTCTGTCCCAGCACAGCCCAGTGCACCCCTCCTGACAGCCCAGACAATGCCCTGCCCCAGAGCCCCTTCCCAGGGAAGCCTTTGCCCAGGGTCCTGCTGCATTCCCATCCCTGTCACCCCAGGACCCCCTGGATGAGCCAGGATGCAGCCCCTGCCCCAGCTGTGCCTCTTGGCCAGGAACCCAGTGCTTCTGGGCCGCAGCACAGCAGCTCCTGCACCCCATTGCTGCCACAGCCCCTTCCCCAAGGCCCCCCTGCTCTCCCCTGCCTCCTAGGGCAGCCCAGTGCCCCCAGTGTGTCTCTAATGCTGCCTTTGTTCCCAGCCCCTTCTGGATAAAGAGCTGCAGGCTCTCCTCCGGCAGAAGCGCCTGGCTGCCTCTCTGTATGACTAGGTGAGCCCTGCCTGCAGGGACAGGGGTGGGGACAGAGCCCATCCATGGCCCAGGGGCTCCAGAGGTCACGGTCTGGGGTTTGTCTTTTAGGGTTGGAAGGACCTGTGTCCTTTTTCCTCTCCAGTGCCATGAGGAGATGATCATCACTGGAGGAACCGCCTGAACCCTTTGAGCCCTGGGCCATTTCCCCTGAATAATCAATCATCAAGAATAAATAAACCCTTTGAGCAAAGCTTTGCTCTGTGTCCGTGTGTGTGTCCATGGGTCTGGATTTCCTCCTTTCCAGTGGTCCAGGGAAGTCAGGCCAGGTCTGGGCTCTGCTGCCTTGACACAATCTGTGCTTTCCCCCAGACAAATGGTGTGTTGGGAGTTGTGCAGAGTCCAGGGGGAGTGGGTTGACTAGGGGGGTGGGTGTCCAGGTGGTGAGAAAGGCTGTGGTTCACTGTGAGCGTGGTAGGAATGGCCTGGGTTTAAAAGAAAAAAAATGAATTCAAAACAAGCTTTCTTTTAAAACTTTTTCTCCCTGTGAGAAATGACCACTCACTTCTCAAAATTTTGAAAGGTTTATTAAAACCATAACAAAATTTAAAACAAAAGGACTAAATAAGGAAAAAGTGACAGTTCTGGGTGCCTCCCCCACTTCGTGGCTGGTAACCACGTGGCTGGCTCATCCACACAATGGCTGCTCTCCCTTTTATATCCTTGCTGTTGCAACAGGCAGCCCTAGCTCCTCCCAAAGGCTGTCTGTTGACTCTTGGTCGCTGTCCATTGGTGCAGACTGCTTTCTTGGAACTGGATTGGAGGGCAGGTGTTGCTAAGCCGTGCCTCTTAGGAACAATCTGCCCCTCCCCAAATGCCCGGACTACCAAGATCATCCCGGGATAACAATGCTGGGGGGGGACACATTACAGTAACATAACTATACATCTGTACAACTTCTCTTAACATACTTATCATGTTCACCCTTTAATTGGGAGAGCCAACCATCTCATTACTCATCTCTAACACTGTGGCATTCACATTCTCTGAAAAAATCCCTCTGCCCAGGATTTTTCTCCTGGGAAGCTGAGCAGCCTCAGAGAAAAAGGAAAACAATTCTTATCTCATTTGCTTCTCCTGTGTTGTACTCATATGCAGAATGTGTTTGGAGATTGTTTACCCACAGGTGATTGTTTGATTGGATTCTGGTGTGAGTTATTTTGACTCATTGGCCAATTATGGCCAAGCTGTGTCGAGACTCTGGAAAGAGCCATGAGTTTTTCATTATTATCTTTTGAACATTCAGTAAGTGTCCTTTCTGTATTCTTTAGTATAGTATAGTACAGCATAGTATAGTATAGTATTCTTTAATAAAATATAGTATTATAAAGTAATAAATTAGCCTTCTGAGAATATGGAGTCAAATGCATCATTCCTGCCTTTGTTGGGCATCCCTGCAAATACAATATAACACCCCCAAAATTCTTGATTAACTAAAAAGAATTTAAATGCCAAAAACGCTCTTCACATGTCAAAAGTATGTTGAAAATATTTATTGGTCTTGAAATTTGGTTCCCTGGTGGGATGGGGCTGCTGGGTCTACCTGTCTATGGGGCACTGTGGGGCTGTGGGGTTTCCTGGGTGAGGGGCCCTACACGGTCACCTGTAATGCCTGGCCACAGTGGGGTAGAGCCACCGTGGTGTCCTGGAGAAGGGCGGGTGGTTCTACCTGGCTCTGGGGTCATTCTTGGCCACTGGGTCCATCAGCTCCAGCAGGACTTGGGTGAATTTCAGGGTGGGCCAGGTGGATCAGTTGTCCCTGGCCATCCTGAGAGCTCACCAGGGCTCAGTCGTGTTTGCTGACTCCAGTTCCAATACTGAAGGAACCACTGGTGCCGGCACCGCCCCAGGGAAGCCTCACAGCAGAACTGGCACAGGGCATTGCCCTGGCACAGGGGCAGGGAAAATGTCTTGGCCATGAGCAGCAGAATGGCGAGAACGCCCCTGGTGCACGAGTTCCCCACCCCACCAGGTTGAAGGCAGATTTGGGTTGCATTCCTGCTGTCCTGGCAGTGAAATTCTGAGCAGAGGGCACAGAGGTGTCTTCTCCACGGGGCTCACGGGTGACACCGAGATGCTGTGGGGGAGCTGAGCCCTGCCTGAGGGCAGACTCAGCCCAGCAGGAGCCCTGGGCTGACACCGCGCTGGAGTCCACAGCTGGCTCAGGGGCGACACGGTGCCATGAGTGGGGAGCAGCTTCCCCTGAAACAGGGAGAGCTGAACCTTGGAGCCACCTGGGGGTTCAGTGTGCCATGGTTCAGGTAGAAACCATAAACCCACTGGAGGCCCCTAGGGGATTGGGGTCACAGGACAGGGCAGGGCTGGGCTTGTAGGGCAGGGCAAGGCCAGACCTGCCCCTTCCTCCCCCACACACAAAATGCTTTGAGCCAACCATCTCCTCCAGTCTGTCACAACAGGCAGTTTTGGAGGTGAAATCCCAATTGTGGCCATGGGCATCTGGCTGAGAAGGACAGTTCTTTTCCATAGGAAGGAAATCACAGAGGCCCATGGTTTGGAAGGCAGGTGAGAGCCTCAATAGGCCAAGGCCAGCCAGACTTGTCAGTAATAGCAGATTTTGGATGTAGGGAATTTTGGAGGTGGAAACCCAACCTCGGCCATGGGCACCTGGAGAAGCAGGACAGTTCATTCCCATGGGAAGGAGAGCATGGAGCCTCCCCCAGTGTTTTGGGGACAGATGAGAGGTGACCATTGTGAAACTACTGCCAGCCAGACTTGTCCTGGCAATATTCCTATGGGAAGAATCCCTGGATATAAGGAAATTTGGAGGTGAAATCCCAATTCTGGCCATGGGTGCCTGGAGCAGAAGGAACAGTTCTTTTCCATTGGGAAGGAAAGCACAGAGCCCCAGTGTTTCAGCAGCAGATGAGAAGTGACCCTCAACATGCAAAGGTCACTTGGAGCAGTCAGGCAGTCCATGGGAGGCCAAACCAGCCAGACCTGTTCTGTGTTCCCTTGGTTTTATGGGGCTCCATAGTGTCACAATGGTGCCTTGGATCCATGGGGCCCTGCAGTGTCATCATGGTGCCTTGATTCCATGGGTTCCAGCAGTGTCACAATGGCCCCTTGATTACAAGAAGACCTGCAGTGTCACACTGGCCCCAGGGTTCAATGGGGTCCCACAATGTCACAGTGGCCCCTAGGTGTCATAAGGCCCCGCAGTGTCACAATGGTGTCCCAAGGATTCCAATGGAGGATTCCTTGCTTGCAGTGTCACAATGGTCTCCATGGTTCCCCAGGCCCCACAATGTCACAATGACTCCTCTGTTCCATGAGGTCTGCAATGTCACAATGGACCTTTGGACCCTGGGGTTTGCTGTGTCACAATGGTCTCCTCTGGCTCCACAGTGTCACAATGGACCATTGATGACAGGAGGCCACTCTGTGTCACCCTGGACCTTTGGTTCCATGCAGCCCTGCAGTGTCACAATGGCCTCCTTTGGTTTCATGAGCCCCCAGTGTCACAATGGACCTTTGGTTCCAATGGTCCTCCCAATGGTCTCTTGGGGTCACAATGGTCTCCCTGATTCCATGAGGCCTCACAGTGTCACAATGGTTTGCTTATTCCATGGGGCCTCATAGTGTCACAATGGTCTCCATGTTTCCATGAGTCCTCCAGTGTCACAATGGTCCCTGATTCCATGGGGTTCCAATGAGGTCACCTCTTGATTCCATGAGGCTTTCAGTGTCAGAATGGTCTCCATGTCCACAATGGTTCCATGGACCAGGCCCTTCAGTGTCACAGTGGACCCTTGGTTCCATGACACCCAAAGTGTCATAATGGTCTCCATGGTTCCATGAGACCCCAGTGTCACAATGGACCCTTGGTATGATGGGGCCTCTCAGTGTCACAATGATCCCAAAATTCCATGGAGCCACATGGTGTCAGTACAGTCCCCTTGGTTCCATGAGGCCCAGCAATGTCACAGTGGTCTCCATGATTCCATGAGGCCCCACAGTGTCACAATGGTCCCTTGGTCTCACAGGGCCCCACAGTGTCAGGGCCCCAATGGTCCCTGGTGGTTCCATGGGCCCTGTGCTGCTGCATTCCCCCCTCCCCTTCTCAGGCTGCCCTGCCAGCTGAGAAATGCTCCTTGGGCCTCGGCCTTGGCCAACAGCCCCTGGGCTCAGCTCCTCTGCAGCTCATCACAAACACTGTCTGCTCCAGGCACTGCTGCTGCCCAACCAGCTCCTGGTTCCTTTAGAGCAGCCCTGGGAACTGGTTTTGTTCCCTCAGTGGCACAACATCCCTGTTCTCACCCTGCCAAAGAAAGCTGTTGGTGCCAAGTGTGGCCAGGATGAGCCATTGCTGGGACTGAAGCCCCTCTCTTGGGGCCCTGCAAACAGCGCTCCAAAAGGAGCCCTTGGAGCTCTCCTGGGCCAGCGACTCCCTCTGAGTGGGGCCTCTCCCAGCTGGGAACTCTCCCGTTTGCTGCACTCGGGGATCCCTGAACAATGACGGAGCCTGGGCTGATCCCCCCACTCCTCCAGGCTCAACCCTTTGCCTGCTGGGGAGATGCCAAAGGATCCACAGGGAGCATTCCCTGCCCTCAGGGGAATTGCTCACAGGTGCCTTGCACTGACTCTTTGTGTCTGTGTGCACACAGGAGTGCCTGTGCTGGGGAAATGTGGCAGAAATGCTGCTCTCTGAGGGGTTTGAGTGCCTTGGATAGCTGAGCCAGTCAGGCCTGTAAGGAAGGTTAAGTCAGGAGGTCTAAGCTGAAGTTAAATGCTGCTAAGAGTTGTTCTTTTTGCTAGGTTGTTAAGTTTAATTTAATTTATAAGCTAAGTTAAATATTGTAAATGTTATTCCTCTGTTAAATTGCTAAGTCCTATGTTTTAAGTTAGGTTAAATACTGTTAAGTGCTGTTCTTTTGCTAAATTGTGAAGTTGAAGGTATCAGTTAAGGTTAAGGTTTAAGTTAAGTCCTGTTGAGTTTGAGCTCTGTTAAGCTTTTAGGCTGTATATTCCTTTTATCCTTGTCCCTCACTGTCCTTGTGTCACACACACACACAGGGACAGTTCTGGGTTAATTTCTGGTTTGATTGCCTGGATTCTGTTTGGTTTTGTTGTTGCTTTGTTTCCTTGGTGTGCCTGAAGTGTCCAGTCAGGAGCAGAGTGACTCTTGCCAAGGAACTTTGTGCTGCTGTCCTTAATATTAAATCTGGTTTTTGCTGATCCCTTGCTGGGGATTTTTTCAGTGCTCTCAAGGCCTCGTTGGTACCAGGGTGAAGGAGGCCTGGCCCAGGCTCTGGCCCTGGGGGACATGGGGATGCTGCTGGGTGGTCCCTGTCCCCCTGTGCCACCTCCAGGGCCCCGGCCCCCGTCCCCGTGTCAGGCTCTGGGGTCGATCTCGTGGAACATCCTCTGGGGAGGCTGCAGGGGCCGGGGCGGGGGACCCAGGGGGGGACAGGGGACCCCGCTGTGCACGAGCAGGGTTGGACTGCTCTGGGGGAACTGTGAGGGGGCCGGGGCAGAGTGACCTCCCCAGTGACCTCACACAGCCCCTGTGATGTCACACAGCCCCCTGTGATGTCACACAGCCCCTGTGATGTCACAGCCCCTGTGACCTCACACAGCCCCTGTGACCTCACAAAGCCTGCTGTGATGCACACCCCTGTGATGTCACACATCCCCTGTGATGTCACACTCCCCCTGTGACATCACAGAACAACCTGTGATGTCAAAAACTCACCCTAGGATGTCACAGTCTGTTCTGTGATGTCGGAGCCTCCTCTATGATGTTACTCTGACACCCAGTAATGTCACAACCCACTCTTTGATGGCACAGAGCCACCCTCTATGATGGCAGAATCCACACTCTGGCCTCAGACCCTAGTCTGTGATGTCACAGCCAGCTCTGTGCTGTCACAACCTCCTCAGTGATGTCACAAAATCATCCCTGTGATGTCATACTGCCACTCTATGATGTCACAGCACACAATTTGACCTCACAGCCTGCTCTATGATGTCATACAGCCATGCCATGATGTCACAGCCTGCTCTGTGATGTCACAGAATCCCCTCTATGATGCTGTAGCTGCTCAATGACCTCTCACAACAAACTCTGTGATGTCATAGCCCAATCTGTGACCTCACACAGCCAACTCTGTGCTGTCACACAGCCCCTTGCTGACATCACAGCTGCTCTGTGCCTCCATGACACAGCCACAGAGGTGCTGCTGTGACACAGCCCCCTCTGGGACATCCCACAGCCCCTGCCAGTGCTGAGCCCCTGTGAGCTCTGTCTGTGCCCTGCTGGTGTCCCTGAGGGGCCCTGGCAGTGCCCCAGCCCTGCTGGGCTGTGCACAGGAGCTGCTCCTGGCCAGAGCTGTCTCTCTGCAGCGCTGCCCTTGCCAGGAGCTGCCTCTGGGCCAGGAGCCCGGCCCAGCTCAGCAGCACAGACACAGCACAAGGACTTTAATGACCCTCTGGGGCTTTGGTGCTCTTTGCATCAGACTCAGTCCCTCAGAGTGTGCTCAAAAAACTTCTCAAGAACTCAAAGTGAGGTTGAAACATTGAAGTTCCTTGTAGTGTTAATGGACACTGTGGGACACAAGGACTGAGAAAGTGTCCCCAGGTTCCAGTCAGAGCAGAACACTGGTGGCAGTGATGACAGGTGGGGACAAGTAAGGGAAAGGTGTCTCTGGTGCTGAGCAAACCTGGATGTGTTTCAGGAATGCACAGGGCCAAGGCCTGAGCCCCAGCCCCTGGCAAGGCAGATCCTGTCCCTCCCTCATTGCTCAGGGCTCTTCCCGGGATGCGCACTGGGATGTGGGGATGTGCAATGCCAAGAGTAGGACTACGGTGCGGCCCCTGCCAGGCTGCTGAGCAGGGACAAGGAGGCAATGAGGCCCCAGGCCTGCAAGGGTCACTTGTCCCCTCCTGGCCTCAGGCCCAGGGCCAGCAGCCATGGCCAAAGTGCTGCAGGAGTTGGCTCTGTCAGGGTCTTGCAGCTGCTGCCCATCCCTGTGCCCTGTGCAGCCCAGGCTGTCCCACGGTGTCCCTGCCCTGCGCCTCTGTCCCTGCAGGCTGTCGGCATCCCCCAGCTGCCCCACCTGGCTGGGCCCTTCCTTTGCTGACAGCTCTGCCTCCTGCCTGCCTCTGCCTGCCCACACAAAGCCTTGGGCTGCTCCAGGCTCCTTCTGGGGGATGTGCTGCACCACAGCCCTGCCCTGGCAGGGAAATTCCTTTCTCCTGGTGTCCAGTCTGGGCCTCCCCAGCTGCCCTTGGTGCCATTGTTTGATTTTCATGCTTATATCCTCTATGAAGAAAAGCTCCAGCCTCTCTGAAACCACACTTCAATCCCTCCCAGCTTACTCCTGTACTTTCCTCGGTCTCCACCCCACTGAGCCCAGAGCCCTCAGACTGTCCCTGCTGGTTTTGTGATGAGGCCTCCAAACCCCATCTTGGGAGTTTTTGGGTCCTCTCCAAGGTCTATGGAAATGGAAAAATAGTGGTCAAAGACATTTTCTCCCAAATCTTGCAGTGTGACAGAAAAAGGGTCAATATCATTAAACTGAATGAGGGCAAATTTACATTTGTTAGAAGAGGAAATATTTTACAATAATGAAATTGGCATGAAACTGCAGCTGTTTTTCCAGAGAATTGGAGGCCCCATCCCAGGAATTGTCCAAGAGCAGGAGCTTTGTGCAACCTGACCCAGTGAAACCCTCTCATCCCCAAGGACAGAATTCCTGTAGTGTGGGTTCTCTGATGTGCTGGGTGCCCTCACAATGCTTCTGGCCAGAATGTCTGCTGAGGGCAGCCAGGCTGCTGCAGGGGCAGTGACCTCACAGCCATCACCATGGCAGCCCTGTCCCCTGGGCCTGGCTCTCCCCTTTCCTCTGCCCCTGCCTTGGCTCTGCTGGCATGAAGAGTTTTGTCATTAATATCTTGTCCCCAGGGTGCTGGGGCCAATGGCTTCCCAGTCAGGCTCCTGGAGCAGAAGTGGCTTTTCAGAGCCCAGCCAGGAATGAGCCCTGAGGCAGCAGCTCTGCAGTGGTGGCCACCAGGCCGGGCTGCCAAGGGAGGCTTCTGGCCATGGCCTGCAAGCAGCTGCTGCTGCCAAGGTGCCTTTGGTGCCTCAGGCTCTCCCTGGCACAGCTCCCAGCACGGCACTCTGCCCTTGTGCCCGAGGCCTTCCCTGTGCTGGGGCTGGCCTGGGGCTTTTCCTGCAGCAGGACCTGCCCTGCTCATGTAAAGGCAGTTCCTGCTGGAGCAGGAGGCTCTGCCTGCAATGGGCTCCAAAAATTCCAGCAAGGCCCTGCTGACTTCAAAATTGCTCCCTAGAGCACTATATTCTAATAATTGTTATAGCTCCTGAACTGTGGAGTAAATAAATCTGGTTAAGATCTTTCTGTCTGATCATGATCAGAATCAATCAGAGCTGAATTTATATAAATATATCTGGTATTCAATCATTAATCCTTTGGGACAAATTGCATTAAAATTCAATTTCATCTGTCCCTTTTACACCTTTGACAAAGTCTGGGGCTGGGATTTGATCCAGCCACTCCCAGTCTCCTCTCTTAGAAGGAATTTTAGAAGTCTAGGGGCCCTGCAGGGGTTTGAGGATCCATGGTGGCTGTTGGGTGTCATTTCTCCATCTCATGACTCAGCAGGAGTTTCTCCAATAAAGAAATAAAGCTTTTGCCTGAAGCTCCCACTGTGCCCATGACAGGAACCCCTGTGAGTGTCTGGGACATCCCGGCTCTTTGGCAGCCTGGGGACTCCTGGGATGTCACCGTGGAGCCCCCATGAGTGCCTGTGACAGATCGGTGCCTTTGCAGCCCAAGGTCCCCTGGGATGTCACCATGGAATGGCTGTGACTGCCTCTGACCACAGGGCTCTTTACCATCCCCAGAAAAGCCCTGGGAGGTGACATTCTCCACTTTTGGAATGTCCCCTGTCTCTGAACCTGTGACATTCAAGCATTTCTGGAAGAGTGACCTGGAGAGACTTCTCCAATGGCACTGGACTTGCAAGAGTCCAAGTCCCCATGGCAAAACCCCTCTGAGGGCCTACAAGAATGTCAATATCTTAGAAACAAATCTGATCCTTAGCAGGCAACCATCACCATCACCAACCATCCCCCTGTTGCTATGGTCAGTTTCCATGGCAACCATCCCCAGCCCCCTGTTGCTATGGTCAGTTTCCATGGCAACCATCACCAGGCCCCTGTTGCTATGGTCAGTCCCTTGGCAGCTCCATGGAGACCCCATGCCAGGGGTGGTTGCCATGGACACCAGCTCAGGCCTGCAGCCAGAGCCTGTTGCCATGGCAACCATTTGCAGCCCCATCCCCAGGCTCATGGGATCCCAGAACCACAGAATTGGCTGAGCTGGGAGGGACCCATCAGGATCCTCGAGTCCAACTGCTGGCCCTGCACAGGACACCCCAACAATGCCAGCCTGGGCCTGGCAGTGCTGTCCAAATGCTGCTGGAGCTCAGAGAGCCCTGGAGCTGGGACCCTTTCCTGGGGAGCCTGGGCAGGGCCCCAGCAGCCTCTGGGCAAAAACCTTTTCCTGACATCCAACCTGAGCCTGCCCTGACTCAGCTGCAGCCATTCCCTCCACTCCTGTCCCTGGGCACCAGAGGGAAGAGGTTCCCACAGCCCCAGCCAGGGACCCGCTCCCAAGGCTGTTGCCATGGCTACCAGGGCTGGGACCAGCTGGGATGCTTGGTTTCCATGGGCTGGGGTTCAGGAATGTGATTCCCAAATTTCCTGCTCCCACTAAACCGTGCTGCCCTCACTGCCGTCCCACCTCTTGTGGAAAGCACAAAAGGCTTTTGATCCCAGGCTGGGATAAGAACAATTTATTGGGAACAGAAATGAGACAAGGAACAAACAGTAACAGAAACAATATTGATAACAGAAGGGATAAGAAAAACTATTTACAGGGAAAACTAAACCCTCAACAACTGTCTCTTCCCAGCCATGAATTTCCTCCAGCCAGGAAAGGACACCCCTCCTCTCCTCAGGAGAGAGAGAGAGAGAGTCCCTTTCCTGTCCCTGGCAATGACCTGAGGTGGGAGTGAATGTAATGACATGGCCATAGCCAGACCCCTCATGTTCTTCAATCCCACATCATGTCATTGGCAGGGACAGGAAAAGGAACAGGTGTCTTCCCAGCATGGATCACAGGGAACATGGATCACCAGGGTTCTTCCCAACATGGGTTCTCCAATGGGGGATGAAGCTGGAGAAGTGCACAAAGCTCTTCCTGCAGTTGGGGCATTTGCAGGACTTCCCTCACTGGTGCCTCCTGTTGGTGTCTGGTCAAGTCAGAGCTCTGGGTGAAGCTCTTCCCACACTGGGGACACTGTGGGGCCTCTCCCCGGTGTGGATGCGCCTGGTGGGTGACAAGATGGGAGTTTTGCTTGAAGCCCTTCCCGCAGTCAGGGGCAGTGGAAGGGCCTCTCTTCTGTGTGAATCCGCTCATGCAGAAGGAGATGGGAGCTGGTCTGAAACCTCTTCCCACACTGGGAACACTCAGAGGGCCTCTCCCCAGTGTGGATGCGTTGATGGATGATGAGGTGGGAGTTTTGCATTTGAAGCCCTTCCCACAGTCAGGGCAGCGGAAGGGCCTCTCCCTGTGTGAATCCGCTGGTGGTGGATGAGATGGGAGCTGATCCGAAACCTCCTCTGACACTTGGGACACTCGTGGGCCCTCTCCCAGTGTGGATCCTCTGGTGAACTCTCAGGTTGGAGCTGCAGCTGAAGCCCTTCCCACATTCCCCCACACTCGTAGGGCCCATTCCCCAGTGTGGATCATCTGGTGGCTGGATCAGGGTGCTGCTCTGCCTGAAGCTCTTCCCACACTCCAAGCACTTGTGGGGCTTCTCCCCATCATGAAGCTGCTCATGGACCACCAGCTCTGAGCCCTGGCTGAAGCTCTGTCCACCTTCCTGGCCCAGGGTGGGTCTTTCCTCCTCAGAGCACCCTGGGCTGGGTTTGGAGACCCTCCTCCTCCTGTGGGATCTCTGGGACTTTTCCTCCTCATTGGATACCTGCACAGTAGAGCTGCTCAAAATGGCCTTTTCCATGAGGTTCTCCTGCAGGGATTTGTCCTTCCTGGTCTCCATCCTCAGCTTCTTCTTCTGGGGAGGAAGGACAAGGAGAGGATGGGATTTGCCTCTGTGCCAGAGGGAAGGGGAAAAAGATCCCCAGTGCATCCCTGGCAGGACGGGGTTGCCAGTGGGGCTCCTGCAGCCAGG
Organism: Emberiza elegans; assembly: GCA_024865655.1. NCBI lineage: Eukaryota > Metazoa > Chordata > Aves > Passeriformes > Fringillidae > Emberiza > Emberiza elegans. The sequence goes on from JALJVW010000203.1 coordinate 33,812, forward strand.
GGCTGTGCTGGGCTGGGAGATGGAGCAGGAGAGGGGAAAGGGACAATGACTTCCTCCACAACTGCCTGGCTGTCCTGGGGCATTGTCTCAGTTTGAATAGAGGTTTGGGGGTGTCTGTTTTAAGGAAAACAAGGGAAGAGTACATTGAGTTTTGAAATATGTAAACCAGGGGTAGAGTCTAAATTATAATCTTGAACTTAAGGATGTCTCAGGCAAAAATATGGGACTAGGAATAACAGTTATTTCTGAAATGGAAAATTTTAAAAATATAAATGCAGCTGTAAAAAAAGCCCCACTCACCAAGTCACAATATAACCTGACACCCTGTGGGTCAGGGTGCTGGTAGCAGTCCTGTTAAATGGTGGCTGCAGAGCTCCTGCAGTGACAGATGTGGTTCTGTTGGGATCCTGTAGAAGCCTGGAGTTTTCCTCTGAAGGTCCAGTGGTGGAGGTGTTGGGCCTGCTCTTCCTCTGGGAATTCTGTGGAGAAGAAAGCTGCTTCTCTGAGAATCCAGTGGAAAAGGCTGGCTTCTGGGGTCCCAAGGCTGAGCTTATATCCAGGCAGGAATGCTTGGCTCCTCCCCCTGGGTAGAGCATCTGACAATGGGATGATGTAATTTTTATCAGCCATAAAGTGACACTCAATGGCCCATTAAGAGAAGATATTTCCCAGAGGGAGGATTGGTTTCACAAGAGAGAAAAGAAAACTGCCCACTTGAACAGATGATACCTCCCCCACCTCTAACAGATGGAAATGAAAACATTGATGTAATTTTTATCAGTCATACAGTGACACTCCAATGGCCCAAAAAAAAAACAAAGAAGATATTTCCCAGAGGGAGGATTGGTTGTAGAAGAAAAAAAAACTGCTCAAATAACAGATGATACCTCCCCCACCTCTAACAGATGGGAACTGATGACAAATCCCCAGCTACATTTTGCAACCTAAGACAGGAATCTTCATCTTCCTCACAGCCTTCTCCCCCACGCCACCAACAATTGGGAATGGAAAATCCTGGTTCAGGAAAAACAAGGGATGAGCACATTAAGATTGAAGTTCCCTCTGCCCAAGTCCATCTCTAGAAGTCACTGGCCATCTGAGCTCGATAACAACCTCCCAAACACCAAGATTCAGACCTGGAAAAGCCTCCCAGGAGTTCCCCATCCCTGGTCCCTCCCCTCTGGTTTTTAGGGGTCCCCCCTGTCCCAGCTGCTGGGGTCACGCTTGGATTGGGGGTCCCCCCTTCCATTCGGTGCCTGCCCTGCCCAGGCTGCTGGCAGTCCCAGCCATTCCCAAAACCTTCCCCCTCTTGGCTCTCCCCATTTCAGGATGCGGGGCTTTTGGGCTGCCCAGGCCCAGGCTCCCTTCTCCCCTCATGGGATGTAGTCCATCTGGCCTCCCATTCTGCTCTGGGCTGCAGCGGCTCCAAGGAGTCCCCCTGCCCCTCTCCAGCCTCTTGAGGCTGGGATGTAGTCAATCTGGCAGGCCCCCCCTCTCTGGGCTCCACGCTTTGGGCTCCTGGGGACACAGGGCTCTGCTCCTCCAGGCTGCCTCTGCCGGCAGCCGCCACCTCCACCCATGGATGTCTCCCCAAGGGGCCTTTTCTGCTCTCCCTTGGACTTCTTCATTCTCCAAACATCCCCAAAAACCCAACTGGGAGCAACTGGGAGTGACTGGGAACATGCTGGAGGAACTGGGCTACACTGGGACATACTGGGAGTGACTGGAACAAAAGTGAGGGTGAAAGAGAGCAACTGGAACCATGTGGAGCACAACTGGTTCATACTGGCAGGGACTGGGGGGACACATGGCTCATCTTTGGATCATACTGCGAGGGACTGGACTAATACTGGGAGGATCTGAGAGCAACTGGGAACACACCCTGCACATCATCCCCCATACTGGGCATGACTGGGAGCAACTGGGAGCACACTGGGAGCAAATGGCATCATACTGGGACTGACTGGGCTGATCTAGGAAGCCACTGGAACCATGCTGGAGCCAGCTGGGACCATACTGGGAGAGATTGGAAGCAACTGGGATTATACTGGGACCACACTGGGAGGGCTGGCATGTGACTGGGATCAAACTGGAGCTTACTGGCATGATACTGGGGTGGAAAAGGGAGCAACTGGAATTCCACTTTGGGCTACTGGGAGCAACTGAGAGAAACTGGGATCATGCTGCAAGCAAACTGGAGGAACTGGGAAGGACTGGATGCATGCTGGAGGCAGCTGGGACATACTGGGCATGACTGGGGATCATACTGGGATAACTGACACCTTACTGTGGGCCACTGGCAGTGTCTGGAAATGACTACAGACATGCTGGGGGCAACTGGGATATACTGGGAGTGTCTGGAACCATACTGGGGGACTGGAACCACACTGGGAACCACTGGGACCATGCTGGGGAGAACTGGGACCACACTGGGAGCAACTGGGAGTGAGTGGGACCAGGCTGGGAGGGACTGGGATCATATGGGGAGTGACTTGGACTATAGCAGGGGCAACTGGGTTCAACTGGGACCATACTGGGAGTGTCTGTGCTGCCCAGGGCCCCAGTGGAATGGAAGCACACTGGGAACAGCTGGGCCCATGCTGGGAGCAACTGGGATCACACTGGGAGCACTGGCATCAGACTGGGGTGACTGGGAACAACTGGGATTATACTGGGTGTGAATGGAAACATGACTGGGGCTTTTTGGGAGCTACTGGGCCCATGTTAGGAGGAAAATGTGACACACTGAGAGCAACTAGGATCAGCTGGAAGGGCCTGGAACCATGCTGAGAGGACTGAGACTACAACTGGGGCAACTGGGATCATACGGGGAGCAACTGGGACCACAATTTTGGCAACAGATAGAAACTGGGATTATGTTAGAGGAAACTGGGAGTAACTGGGAACAGCTAGGATCATTCTGAGCAAACTAGATTATTACTAGGGCAACTGGGATATACTGGGAGTGTCTCTAACCACACTGGTGTACTGAGCCTGGAACCACACTGGGGCAGCTGGGATCATGCTGGGAGCAACTGGAAAAATATTGGTTGAAATGAATCTACAGTGGGGGGCACTTTGGGCATGACTGGGACCCTGCTGAGAGGGACTGGGCTTATTCATGGGGCAACTGGGATCATACTGGGATTGCAGCCAGAGCAGCTGGGTCCATGCTGGAAAAGACTGGGATCACACTTGAGGGGTGACTGGAATCACACTGGGATTGACTGGGAATGGCTTTTGCAACTGGAATTTTGCTCTCCAGTTCATGGATCAGTGGGAGTGACGGCATCTCATACTGGGAGCAGCCACTGCTGGCACCCGCACTCTCAAGGTCCTTTCCCAGCTGTTGGTTCTTCCACCCCCAGGAGACCCCCCAGATTGCTTTCTGGGGTCCAAAGTGTTCAATCCTTGGGTTCCCCCTCCGGGCAGCTATGCCAAAAGCCCATCTGGGTCTCTTTGGGTCTTTCTGTTAGCCGTTCTGGAGGAAATCTATGCCCCCAAAACTGGGAACCTCTGGGCCAGCCACAATAGGATGAGGACCCACTCCTTCCCAGTCAGGCTCACCTTGGCTTCCAACAGGGTCAATTGCTGGAATCCCTGTCCCCCCAGCGGGGAAACAGGTTCCCCCCCACCCCAATGGGCTCTGCCACCACTGCACACAGGATCCCCTACAAATCATACTTTTGGGACCTCTGATGTCCCCCCAGGGCCATCTGGATCCGGCTTTCCAGAAAATCCAGCTCCCATGCCTCCCCTGAAAAAAAAACCCCAACCCTGGGTACCCCCTGGCAGACTCTCAAAACCTTCCAGGGGATCTGACCCCATACCCAGCAGCTCGGTCGGTGGGAGGCTGAGGATGCTTTCACTTTACTGGAGGACTCAGGGTTTCCCTCCTTCCCTGATGCCATTTGCTGCCAGAACAGCTGGGTTTTCCATCTCCCTTCCATGTCTTCTCCTGGTCACACAGAAAAACACAGGCCAGTCTGTGGGGGGGTGCACCCTCTCACTCTAGTTGGGGAAACCTAGTTGGGAGGACTCTAGGGCCTGTGACACTGGTGCAGTGTGGGACCGGGAACTCACCCCTCCCTCATCTCCCTCATCTGAGGCCCAGGGGACACACAGTCCTAAAAGGTTTTGTTTGGGGCCAAAATCATCATACTTTCATAATTCTCAAGCTTGTTGGCCACAACCCACTGTCCAGGTTTGTCCGGCATTGATCGTTGCAAAACAGGATTAAAAATATCCAAATGGGCCTAAGATTCCAACCCAGGCTCCACAACATTTGCCCTGGGCTGGTTGACCATCCTTCGGGGACCCCCATTATCATGCTGTCCATCCCTCTCAAAATGGACTTAAATACTGCCACCCCTCAACTGTTGGATCCCTTCCTAAAGGGTCCCAAAGCATCCTATGGTGCTCCATCTGGTTTTCTTTCTCACCCAAATTGACCTAAAATCACCCAAACCAGCCTAAAACCTCCCACAAGAGCCCCCTAAAAAATTCCCTTAAAAAATCTGATTGATACCTGAGTCCTGGGTCCAGGGTCCCAAATTCCTTGCCTCACCACCATCCAGCTGGATGCCTGTACCCATAAGATCCCAGACCCAAAGTAGCCAGGTTGTATGAGCCTCACGTCCCTGTGATACAATGCCTTTGTGCAGATTACGGAGACTTCGTATGTCAGGGGCTCGGTGATGATCGCAACCTCTGGCTCCCCTGTGGGTTGTCTCCCCCCCCCTATCTGGGTGCTCTGCTTTTGTCTTAGATCTCCTTTTCTGCAGGGGCCAACTGCTGCTGTCTGTGGCTGCCTTTGCAATTCAGCTGGAACCTGGACAGTTGTAACATCTGTGGGTTCCGCTGCTGCACTGTTAGACTCTCCCTCTTCAGGGCAGGGAGGGCTTCTCACCAGCTGCTGGGGAAGTGTATTCCTTCAGCATCTGGCCTATCTCCTTCACCAGTCCCTCCACCCAATCTGGGTGGTTTATCTGAGGGGCTGTGTGGGGCAGGGTCAGGCTCTGGGGCAGCAGCATCCCTAGACTCTGGTGACGTATTGGGTTCTGGGTAGGTGTCAGGGTAGTTATTCAGGTTAATCTCCCCTTCTCTCTAAATGCTAAATAGTACAGGCCTATCAGCAACACTAGCCACTATATGGTATCATTAATATTTAGAGTGGATCTGAACCCTTCAAAAACTGGTGGGGCGTACTCAAAGAGATGATTAAAGTGTTGGGAGAAGATTTTGCATGGTGTCATTTACTTACAGCAGGTGCCATTATTAAAGTAATTCTGAAAACATACAGTTAGTGTGTGGTAGCTGTGAATCCATGTGCCTGCTTTCCAGAGGAAGTTGTGTGACTTTTCCATGAATCCCTCACCTTATTCACCCATAAAACAAACTGAATAACAGCCAAGTAGCCTTGGTTATAGGACCCATGTTTAGATATGGGGCCTACAAATGGGGAGAAATACAGCCACGATCATGTGCCACCAAACAAGGGCAAGCTGGACCACATGGTGTAACAACAGACCAATGAGGTTTCTATAGCGGCACACACACAAAAATTAGATTACTCAAGAACTGTTATTCCCTTTTGTTTCTCTGCCCTCAAGCTACTTGTTGGGCACCAAAATCTGTCTTGGTTTGGAAAGACAGAAGTCTGCTAAGGAAGGCAGGAGCGTCCCCTGAAATGGAGAATGTAAATCCACCCCACCTCTCCCAATTGCTATAACTTTTAAATTGGGCCCCTCTCAGGCAAAAAATATGGGAGCAGGAAATAACAGTTCTTTAATAGGAAAAAAAAAAAAATTAAAGATGAAATAAAACAATGCAGTACACTAGAACAACACTGACAGAGTCAAACCCAACCTGACACCCTTCACAGGGTGTTGGTGGCAGTCCAATTGGAAATGTGGCTGCAGTCCTCCTGAAGTGTCAGGTGTGGTTTGTTGTTGGAGCAAGGGGGTCCTGTAGAGAAGGATGTATTCATCCTCTGAAGATCCAGTAGAAGAAGAGGCAGCTGCTGTTCCTCTGGGGAATATTGTGGAGAAAGCCGTGCTGGTGTCTCAAAAACCTCAGAATTATATTTGGGTACCAATGCTTGGCTCTTCCTTCTGGGTGGAGCATCTCACAATGGGATGTTCTTATCAGTCATGCAGTGACATTCAATAGTGTGTTATCAGCAGAGGTCCCCTCCTGAGGGAGGTGTGAATGTGGTCACCACAGAGAGAGATAAGGCAAACTGCCCCCTTTGAAAAGATAATCTGCCATACAGATGGCAATTGAAAACATCAGACCATTGCAATCTTCAACACTGGGACCATGCTGGGAAGAACTGGGATCATGAGGGGAGTGATGGGGATGATACAAGGGACAACTGGGTTCAACTAGGACCATACTGGGAGGAACAGGAGCAACTGGAACCATGCTGGGGCAACTGGGATCATACTGGATCATACTTGGAGCAACTAGGACTGCACTGAGGGTGAATGGGGTGGCTGTGAGCCGTTGGGATCAGGCTGAGGACAACTGGGACTAACTGGGAACCTGCTGGGAATAACTGGAATATGCTGGGACCCTTGATTGAAACCACCGTGGGGATGAATGGGAACGACTGGAACCACACTGGATGATAATGGGAGCAGCTGTGCCCATGCTGGGGTCATAATGGAACTGACTGGGATCATTCTGGGAGTGACTTGAAAAGTTTTAGGAGTATCAGAGAATGACTGAGATCCTACTGGAACCAGACTGGGAATGACTGGAAAGGTGCTGGCTATGAACTGGAACCATGCTGGAGGTGACTGGGAGCAACAGGGCCCACACTGGGAGTGACAGGGAGTCACTCTGGGCATGACTGGAATCATACTGGGAGGATCTGGAAGGGACTGGGGTCATACTGGGGGTGGTTGTAATCATACTGGGGGAGACTGGGTGCAACTGGGATCATCCTGGGAGCCACTGGGTTTACAGCAGGTGAGAATGGATCCTGAGTGGGGGTTACTGGGAGCTGCTGGGCCCATGTTGGGAGGAAAATGTGGACAGAGTGGGAGCAACTGGGATCAACTGGAAGGTACTGGGACCATGCTGAGGGGATTGAGATGACAACTGGGACAACTGGAATCATACTGGGAGCAACTGGGATCAACTGGAAGGTACTGGGACCATGCTGAGGGGATTGAGATGACAACTGGGACAACTGGAATCATACTGGGAGCAACTGGGATGACACTTTGGGCAACTGCCAGAAACTGGGATCATGCTGGAGGCAACTGGGAATAACTGGGAAAAACTGGGATCATTCTGAGGTCACCAGAACCTTCCTGGGCACACTGGGATGTACTGGGAGTGTTTGAAACCATACTGGGGGACTGGAACCACACTGGGAATAGCTGGGATCATGCTGGGGGCAACTAGGAGTGAGTGGGACCATGCTGAGAGGGACTGGAACTATTCTAGGGACAACTGGGATCATACTGGGAGGAACTGGGAACAACTGGAACTATTCTGGGAGCAACTGGGATCATAGTGGGATCACGGTGAAGGAGTTGGATCCATGCTGGGTGAGTCTGGGATCACACTGAGGGTGGCTGGAATCACACTGGGATTGACTGGGAGTGGCTGTGACCAACTGGAATCAGGCTGAAAGCAACTGTGAGAAAATGGGAGTGAGTGGGAGCATGCTGGGGGTGACTGGGGTATACTGGGAGAGACAGGGAATCACTGGGATCATACTGAAAGTTACTGGGGTCATGCTGCCATTGACAGGGAGCAACTGGGATCACACTGGGGTCACTGGCACCATACTGGGAGTGACTGGTGACTGGGATTATAGTGGGTGTCAATGGACCCTGACTGGGGGTTACTGGGAGCTACCTGGCCCAGGCTGAGAGCTCCCTGAACACACACTGGTAGGAACTGGGAGGAACTGGGAGGAACTGGGAATGACAGAATGCATGCAGGTGACAACTGGAATGCCCTGGCAATGACTGGGATAAAACTGGGGGCAGCCGAACCACGCTGAGGTAACTGGGAGTGCCTGGCAATGAATACGAGAATGTTCAGGGCAACTGGGATATACTGGGAGTGCCTGAGACCATGCAGGGGGTGACTGGGACCATACTGGGAGCCACTGGGAATGTGCTGGGGGCAACTGGGACCATGCCAGGGGCAACTGGGGGCAAGTGTGAGTGACTGGGGCCCTACTGGGAGAGAGTGGCATCATACTGGGAGTTAACTGGGGCTATGTTTGGGGTAACTGGGAGAACTGGGAACACAGTGAAATCAAAGTGGGAGCATCTGGGACCAACTGGAACTGTGCTGGGGCAAATTGCATCATAATAAAGAAGGACTGGGAGCAACTTGGATCATCCTGACAGCAGCTAAAAGGAGACTGAGTTCTACTGGGATCATCCTGGGATCACAGTGGGATGACACTGGGAGTGAGGAGAAGCAGCGCGATGGCTCCAGCGCTGGGGCTGGGGGCGCTCCTGGGGGGCCAGGGGGGAGTGGGACCCCCGGCACCGGGACCCTGAACCGGCACTGCCAGCACAGGGACCCCCTGCTCCCCTTATCCTGCACAGGGACCCCCCTGGATCCCCCATTTCTGGAGATCAGGGCTCCCTGCTCCCCTTTTCCCGGCCATCCCATGGCTCCCAACCTCCAGACTTGGCGTAGGCTTGACTCTGGGACAACCTGGAACGTCCCCCATTCCTGCCTTTCCCAGCCCCCAGCCCCACCTTTCTGCAAACCAGAGATGCCCTGAACTCCCCTTTTCCAAACATCCTGGGTATCCCCACCCTGGTACCCCCTTTTTGGGAAACCCTGGACTCCCTTTTCCTGGGCTCAAGGATCCCCTGGAACTCCCTTCTACCTCTCCACATCCCTGCCCCCCCCATTTCCGACCCCTGAGACCCCCCTGCCCCCCATTCCTGGGAACCCAGATGCCTGGGGGTCCCCTCTGCCCAGCATGGCCCCCCTGCACCCCCTTATCTGGCACCAACTCAACCTTTTTTCCCACCCCCCCCCCAAAGCCCCCCAGCCCCACTTTTTTCCTGGCCTGGGACCAGAAGTGCAACTGATTTGGGAAAACAAATGTGACAGAAAGAAATCATTTTGCACCTTTTATTTACTATTTTGAAATACAAATTTTTCCTCCCTTTTCTCACAAACCTCCTCCCAATGTCATTCAGTAGGGCTGTCAGAAAGTCCTTAATTCTGGGTGGATGTTCCAGGCTGCAGCCACAAGGAAACAGGGAATGGGGATTTTCCTGCTCCTGGGGAGTTTGACATCCTCAGCTGAGGAAAGGAGGAGGCACCAGAAGAAAAGGGCAGCTGGGCTTCATCCTTCCACAGGAAAGGGGGGGGAAATCTCTCATTCTGTCTGCAGCTGCTCCCACAGGGATGTGAGGGCTGATCCCAGAGCCCCAAGGGTCACAGTCAGGGCTGCCCCTCAGGAATGCTCACCTGGTACTGAGGGGCAAAATGGGGAGCACTGGGATCTTGGAGCACCCAGTTTGTCCCCCCATGGCTGGAGGTGCTGGAAGAGGGCTGGGGCCCCAATTTGGACATCCTGCAGTGACATCCCCTGTCCTGAGGGGGGTGAGCCCAGTCCCAAACCTGACCTGATCCTGATCCCAATCTCTCCATGTTAACGGTCTCAAAGTTGTTTAAAGACACCTCCCCAGTTCTCCCCAGATTGGGGCCCCCCTCCCAGTTGCAATCCCATGTCCCTTTGGTTCCAAATCCCAGATAAAAATCCCAAGATCCAAAACAGCCCAAAGTCCAAAAAATCCCAAATCAGCCCCCAACCCCAATCCCAGCTCTAATCCATTTGGGGGTGGAGTTTGGTCCAAAAATCCCAGCCCTGTTTGGGTGGGGTTTCCTCAGTTTTTTCAGCAAAACTCCCAAACTCCCAGGTCCCCTTCTGGTTTGGGGGGGGTCCCAGGAGTCCCCCCTCAGCCCCAATGATGAGAGGGTGTCTGTCCCAGCAGGGCCCAGGAGAGGGACAGAGACCCCTGATTTTGATCCCAGTTTGGGTGAGAAATTCCAAAGAGCCCCCCAGCCAGGATGTCCCCCCCCAGTTTAGATGTTAGAGGGTTCCAGAGAGCCCCTGGTCCCCCAGCCCTGCACAGGCATTTTTCCCTGTTGGTCCCAGGCATGATCCCAGCTGTTCCCTGATCCCCCCTCAGGGTGAGGGGACAGAGACAGCCATCCCAGTCCCCTTGGCCTGTGAGAATGATCCCAGTTGCAGAATGATTCCCCCCAGGCCCAGGGGTGAGGGAGTTGCTCCCCAGTTCATCCCCTGTGAATCCCATCTGTTCCCCCATGGTGACCCCAGTTCTTCCCAGTGATCCCAGTGCCCCAGCAAGTCTCAGGGGAATGGCATGATCCCAGGACCCTTCCAGCTGATCCCAGCAGTCCCAAGCAGTCCCCAGTCTTCCTGGAAAGCCCAGGGCCCCCAGTCTCAGTCCCAGTACCACCCCAAAATCCCAGTTGCTCCAAATCCTTCCAGCATCCCAGTGTCTCCCAAATATCCAGTCCCCCAGCATCCAGCTTGTTCCCAGTGTGTTCCCATTCCCCCTGAATGATCCCATTTTCCTGGTGATGTATGATCCCAGTCCCCCCTCTAGCCAGTTTTTGAAAAGCAGTTCTCCCAGGGCAGGTCCTAACTGATCCCAGTTTCCAAGCCCCTCCCAGTTTGTTTCCCTTTGGGTCCCAGTTCTCCCAGCATGGTCCCAGTAGTCACAGTGTGGTTCCAGTCCCCCATATATGGTTCCCAAGGCTCCCAGTATATCCCAGTTGGCCCATGTCAGCAATTTGGCAATATTTCCAGACCCCTGCCAGTGTTCCTGGTCCCAGTAAGGAATTGTCAATTCCCAGTATGATCCCCCAGTCATGCCCAGTATGTCCCAGGCTAGTTCCCAGTGGGCAGGCCCAGTCCTTCCCAGTTCCTCCAGTTTGGCTCTCCATGATCCCAGTTTCTCCCAGTTGCTCCCTTTAGGTAGCCCAGGAAGTGGAATTCCAGTTGCCCCTTTCCCCCCCAGTATCCATCCCAGTATATCCCAGTTTGATCCCAGTCATGCCAGCCCCCCCAGAATGGTCCCAGCCATAATCCCAGTTGTGGTTCCTCTCCCAGTATGGTCCCAGCTCCCCAGCATGGTTCCAGTGGCTTCCCAAGATCAGCCCAGTCAGTCCCAGTATCTGATGCCATTTGCCAGCATATCCCAGTTGCTCCCAGTCATGCCCAGTATGGGGATGATGTGCAGGGTGTGTTCCCAGTTGCTCTCAGATCCTCCCAGTGTATTGGTCCAAGTCTGGGAGTATGATCCAGGGATGAGCCATGTGTCCCCCCAGTCCCTGCCAGTATGAACCAGTTGTCCCTCCACATGGTTCCAGTTGCAATCTCTTTCACCCTCACTTTTGTTCCAGTGTAACTCCCAGTATCTCCCAGTTTAGCCCAGTTCCTCCAGCATGTTCCCAGTCACATCCCAGTTGCTCCCAGTTGGGTTTTTGGGGATGTTTGGAGAATGAAGAAGTCCAAGGAGAGAGCAAAAGGCCCCAGGGGAGAAGGGGGGTGGAGGTGGCGGCTGCTCAGCAGAGGCAGCCTGAGGAGCAGAGCCCTGTGTCCCCAGGAGCCCAAAGTGGGAGCAGATCCTGGGGGGGAGCGCCACCATTGGCGGGAGCCTCAAGAGCCTGAGAGGGGCAGGGGGACTCCTTGGAGCAATTTGCAGCCTTAGAGCAGAGAATGAGGGGAGAAGGGAGTTCTGGGAGCCCAAAAGCCCCGGCATCCTGAAATGGGGAGGACCAAGTGGGGGAGGGTTTTGGGCTGGCTGGGACTGCCAGCAGCCTGGGCAGGGCAGGCACGAGGCACCAGGCACCCCCAATCCAATGAAGGTGACCCCAGCAGGGCTGGGACAGGGCCTCCCATTTGGAAAACCAGTTCTCAGGGAGGGACCAGGGATGGGGAACTCCTGGGAGGCTTTTCCAGGTCTGAAAATTGGTGTTTGGGAGGTTGTTATCGAGCTCAGATGGCCAGTGACTTCTCTAGAGATGGACTTGGGCAGAGGGACCGAAAAGCCAAATGTGCTCATCCCTTGTTTTTCCTGAACCAGGATTTTCCATTCCCATTGTTGGTTCCATGGAGGAGAAGGCTGTGAGGAAGATGAAGGGATTGTCTGAGGCAGGTGTGGGGGCATGTCAGGTTTTCTTTCATCAGGTTCCCACCTGTTACAGTGCCTGCATTTATCATCATGGCCCAACTGGCTCCAACCATGGTTTTCTTTATCTCTTGTACAACCAACCTCCCTGGGTAAAAATATCTTTCTTAATGGGCCATTGAGTGGCACAGAGGCAAATAAATCCTGTCATCATCCATTTCAGGATGCTCCAGAGAAGGAGGGAGAGGATGGAGATCAGGGATTGAAAATATCCCAGCAGAACTTGCAGACCCCAAGGAGCCCTTTTCCCAGAAGCTCCATTCTCTCTTCCAAGGAGGGAGAAAATCCCCAGAGATGCATCCACCACCATTGGACCTTCAGAGGAAACCCAGGCCCTGCAGGATCCCTTCAGGAGAACCAGCAAGCCTGGGCCAGGATCTCCACTGCAGCCTTCAGAACCACTGGATCTCAGAGCAGGGCTGGTGCTCAAAGATTCCAGCTTCCATGATGGGGAGCCCTCCACCCCTGGAGTGCTTCCAGTGTGGGAAGATATTCAGGCAGAGCAGCACCTGATCAGCCACCAGATGATCCATTTTAAAATGGCCCCAGGGATGTAATGCCAAGGGAATCCAGTGGGAACAGCTGCCTTGAGCTCATCAGGTTCCAGATTCCCACACTGGGGAGATCCACATTTTTTTGAATTGGATCCTTAAGTTCCCAGAGCAGGTCTATGTGGATCAGGAGACACCAGCCCCAGGACAGCCAGGCACCTTGGAGGGCCTGAGTGTGGGAAATGGTGGAAGAGCTTCATCTCCCAGCCAAAGAGAGAGTTCCCTTCCACAGGGAGACCCCCACTGGGAAAGGCCAGGAAATCCACTGAGGGGGAATTTGCCCATGGCTGCACAGAGGGAAAATCTGCATCCCCCCTGGTCCATCCACCCATGATCCACACTGAGGGCCCCAGGAGGACCCCCATGTGGGGAAGAGGTTCCCAGACCTTTGCTCCATCTCCTCCCCCTGCATAAGCCCTGAGGATTCACACTGAGGAGAGGCCCTTTGTCTGGGCTGCCCCACTGGGGGAAGGGATTCAAGCACACACTCCCATCCCTCATCACCCACAGGCATCCACACTGGGGAGAGGCCCTGATGAGTGTCCCCAGGGGGAAGAGCTTGCTGCCCCAGCTCAGACTTGACCAGACACCAACGGAGGCACCAGTGAGGGAAGCCCTGCAATGCCCCAACTGCAGGAAGAGCTTTGTGCCCTGCTCCAGATCATCCCCATTGAGAGACCCATGTTGGGAAGAGCCCTGGTGATCCAGAGTTCACCTGTGATCCACACGGGAGAACAGCCAAGTCCCTTTTCCTGTCCCTGCCAATGCTCCCATCTCATGTGGCATTGAAGAACATGAGGTCTAAGCCATGGCCCTGACATTACATGGAAGGGCTTCAGGTCAATGCCAGGGGCAGGAAAGGGATCCATCTCTCATCCACACTGAGGAGAAGGTCCTTTCCAGGTTCTGGGGATATGTGGCCAGGGAAGACCCAGTCAGTTGTGTTGTAGTTTTCCCTGTAAACAGTTTTATTTATCCCTTCTGTTATCAACCTTGTTTCTGTTCCTGTTTGTTCCTTATCTTGTTGCTGTTCCCAATAAATTGTTCTTATCCCAGCCTGGGATCTTTGCCTTTGTGCTTTCCATGGGAGGCAGGAGGGCAGAGAGGGCAGTGTGGTTTTAGCAGGAGCAGGAAATTGGGGAATCCCATTCCTGAACCCCAGCCCATGGAAACTGAGCATCCCAGCCCATCCCAGCCCTGGTGGCCATGGCAACAGCCTTGGGAGCGGGTCCCTGGCTGGGGCTGTGGGAACCCTTCCCTCTGGTGCCCAGGGACAGGAGTGGGAGGGAATGGCTGCAGCTGAGTCAGGGCAGGCTCAGGTTGGATGTCAGGAAAGGTTTTTGCCAGAGGCTGCTGGGGCCCTGCCCAGGCTCCCCAGGGAAGGGTCCCAGCTCCAGGGCTCTGAGCTCCAGCAGCATTTGGACAGTGCTGCCAGGCCCAGGCTGGCATTGTTGGGATGTCCTGTGCAGGGCCAGCAGTTGGACTCAAGGATCCTGATGGGTCCTTCCCAGCTCAGCCAATTCTGTGGTTCTGGGATCCCATGAGCCTGGGGATCTTTGCCAATGGGTTGCCATGGCAATGGGCTCTGGCTGCAGGCCTGAGCTGGTGTCCATGGCAACCAGGGGCTGGGGATGGGGTCTCCATGGAGCTGCCATGGGGACTGACCATAGCAACAGGGGCCCTGGTGATGGTTGCCATGGAAACTGACCATAGCAACAGGGGGTCTGGGGATGGAACCCATCCCTCTGGTGACCATAGCAACAGAGGGCTTGGATGGTTGTCCCATCAGGTTCAGGATGGATGCCCTGAAAAAGGAACTGAGGGCTTTCCAAGGGGCCCAGGCAGGTTCCAGGCTGGAAGGGTCCCAGGGAGACAGGTTTCCATTTGGACACCTCCTGGATTTGGGGTCCTGAAGTCAGCCCATTTTCTAAGATGGATTCAGCCATTCTGGTTCTGGGCCCTGACCTGGAGAGGGGATTTTCCAGCAAATGGGGGGGCAGTATAAAGGAATGGGAACTGACCATCCAGGGTCCATGGGGGAAATGGCCCCATGCATTCCAGGGAGATGGGGGAGGAGTCTAACCATAGCAACAGGGTCCAGGTGATGGTTGCCATGGAAACTGACCATATTGGAGGGGCTTCCTGATAAGGATCAGATTTGTCAGAGTCAGTTGGTTTCCAGGCTCCAGAGGAATGTCCCAGGCTGAGACGGGCTCCATGGAGACCTCCCAGGAACAGCCACTGGGTCAGGATCCTCAAAGAGCCCTTGGTGTTGCAGATATTTTTGTGAAAATTTCTTAGGATTTTTTAAGAGCTGGAGTTTCAGCAACAAATGTAAACAATGGTTGTCTGCTGCTGTGGAATGCAACTCAGGTCCACCTGTGATTTAACCATCTTGAATGTTTATAATTAATGGCCAATCAAAGACGGAGCTATCTTGGACACAGTCCAGGAAAAGCTGCTTTAAATCATTCCTTGGTAGTCTGTTCTTAGCTAGCCTTCTGAGAAATTCTTCTATTTCTGATTTTTAGTATAGTTATAATGTGGGATATCCAATATCATAGGCTAATAAATCAAGCCTTCTGATCATGGACTCAAATTCCATCTCTCCTTCACAGGCAACTTTCTGGGGATGGTAAAACACTGTGGTCAGAGGCAGTCACAGCTATTCCATGGTGACATCCCAGGGACCTTGGGCTGCAAAGGCACTGATCTGTCACAGGAACTCACAGGGGCTCCATGGTGACATCCCAGGAGTCCCAGGCTGCCAAAGAGCTGGGATGTCCCAGACACTCACAGGGGTTCCTGTCATGGACAGAGTGGGAGCTTCAGGCAAAAGCTTCATTTCTTTATTGGAGAAACCCTGCTGAGTCATGAGGATGGAGAAATGACACCCAACAGCCACCATGGATCCTCAAACCCTGCAGGGCCTCTAGACTTCTAAAATTCCTTCAAAGACAGGAGACTGGGGTGGCTGGATCCAATCCCAGCCCCAGAATTTGACAAAGGTGTAAATCATTGGACAGGTGGAATTGAACTTTAATGCAATTTGTCCCACAGGATTAATGATGGAATACCAGATAAATTTTATAAATACAGCTCTGATTGATTCTGATCATGATGGGACAGAAAGATCTTAACCAGAGTTATTTACTTCCACAGTTCAGGAGCTAAAACAATTATTAGAATATAGTGCTCTAGGAAGCAATTTTGAAGTCAACAGGGCCTTGCTGGAGTTGTTGGAGCCCATTGCAGGCAGAGCCTCCTGCTCCAGCAGGAACTGCCTTTCCTGTGCCATGAGCAGGGCAGGTCCTGCTGCAGGAAAAGCCCCAGGCCAGCCCCAGCACAGGGAAGGCCTCAGGCACAAGGGCAGAGTGCCGTGCTGGGAGCTGTGCCAGGGAGAGCCTGAGGCACCAAAGGCACCTTGGCAGCAGCAGCTGCTTGCAGGCCATGGCCAGAAGCCTCCCTTGGCAGCCCGGCCTGGTGGCCACCACTGCAGAGCTGCTGCCTCAGGGCTCATTCCTGGCTGGGCTCTGAAAAGCCACTTGTGCTCCAGGAGCCTGACTGGGAAGCCATTGGCCCCAGCACCTTGGGGACAAGATATTAATGACAAAACTCTTCATGGCAGCAGAGCCAAGGCAGGGGCAGAGGAAAGGGGAGAGCCAGGCCCAGGGGACAGGGCTGCCATGGTGATGGCTGTGAGGTCACTGCCCCTGCAGCAGCCTGGCTGCCCTCAGCAGACATTCTGGCCAGAAGCATTGTGAGGGCACCCAGCACATCAGAGAACCCACAGAACAGGAATTCTGTCACTGGGGATGAGAGGGTTTCACTGGGTCAGGTTGCACAAAGCTCCTGCTCTTGGACAATTCCTGGGATGGGGCATCCAATTCTCTGGAAAAACAGCTGCAGTTTTGTGCCACTCTCATAATTGTAAAATATTTCCTCCTTTCTAACAAATGTAAATCCACCCTCATTCAGTTTAAAGATATTGACCCTTCTTCTGTCATGGCAAGATTTGGGAGAAAATAATTTTGACCACTATTTTCCATTTTCACAGACCTTGGAGAGGACCCAAAATCTCCCAAGATGGGGTTTGAGGCCTCATCACAAAACCAGCAGGAGGAGGCTGCAGGTTCTGGGCTCAGTGGTGTGGAGACTGAGGACAGAACAGGAATAGCCTGGGGGAGGGATGGAAGGGTGGTTTCAGAGAGGCTGGAGCTTTTCTTCATAGTGGGAATGAGCCTGAAGAAGACATAATAGCACCAAGGCAGCTGGGGAGGCCCAGACTGGACACCAGGAGAAAGGAATTTCCCTGCCAGGGCAGGGCTGTGGTGCAACACATCCCCAGAAGGAGCCTGGAGCAGCCCAAGGCTTTGTGTGGGCAGGCAGAGGCAGGCAGGAGGCAGAGCTGTCAGCAAAGGAAGGGCCCAGCCAGGTGGGGCAGCCAGGGGATGCCGACAGCCTGCAGGGACAGAGGTGCAGGGCAGGGACACTGTAGGACAGCCTGGGCTGCACAGGGCACAGGGATGGGCAGCAGCTGCAAGACAGCCCTGACAGAGCCAACTTGGGCAGCACTTTGGCCATGGCTGCTGGCCCTGGGCCTGAGGCCTAGGGGACAAGTGACCCTTTCAGGCCTGGGGCCTCATTGCCTCCTTGTCCCTGCTCAGCAGCCTGGCAGGGGCCCCCCATGTCCTGCCCTTGGCATTGCCATCCCCACATCCCAGTGCCCAGGGAAGAGCCCTGAGCAATGAGGGAGGGACAGGATCTGCCTGGCCAGGGGCTGGGGCTCAGGCCTTGGCCCTTTGCATTCCTGAAACACATCCAGGTTTGCTCAGCACCAGAGACACCTTTTGCCTTGCTTGTCCCCAGCTGTCATCACTGCCACCAGTGTTCTGCTCTCCCTGGAACCTGGGGACACTTTCTCAGTCATGTGTCCCTCACAGGATCCATTAAAAGTACAAGAAACTTCAGTGTTTCAATCTCACTTTGAGTTCTTGAGGGTTTTTGAGAAGTCTCTGAGGGACTGGGTCTGATGCAAAGAGCAGCAAAGCCCCAGAGGGTGATTAAAGTCCCTGTGCTGTGTCTGTGCACTGAGCTGGGCTGTCCTGGCCCAGAGGCAGGGCAAGGGCAGCACTGCAGAGAGACAGCAGCCAGGTGGCTCCTGTGCACAGCCCAGCAGGGCTGGGGCACTGCCAGGGTCAGGGACACCAGCAGGGCACAAACAGAGCTCACAGGGGCTCAGCACTGGCAGGCTGTGGGATGTCCCAGAGGGGCTGTGTCACATCAGCACCTCTGTGGCTGTGTCATGGATCACAGAGCAGCTGGGGGATGTGACAGCACAGGTGAGGTCATGTCAAAATGACATTACAGAGTGGGGCTTTGTGACAGCATCATAGAGGGGGTGTGTGACATCACAGAGGGCTGCTGTGACATCACAGGAGGTGACATGTGTGACATCACAGAGAGGGATTGACACATCACATCACAGACAGGAAGGCTGTGACATCACAGAGTGTGGATTGAGGCCAGAGAAGCAGATGACATCACAGGGTGGGTGGTGACATGACAAAGAGTGGTGTGACATGACAATGACTGTGACATCACAGACAGATGGTGAGTGGAACATCACAGAACAGACTGTGACATCACAGGGGTGACTTTCACACATCACAGAGTTTTTGTGTGACATCACAGGGGCTGTAGGCTCCAACAGTGTGACCCAGAGTTGGCTATGGGACATCACAGATGCTGTGACATCACAGGGGACAGTGTGACATCACAGATGGATGTGTGACATCACAAGGGCTGTGTGACATCACAGGGGCTGTGTGAGGTCACTGGGGAGGTCCTCTGCCCAGCCCCCCCCTCACAGTTCCCCCAGAGCAGTCCAACCCTGCTTGTGCACAGTGGGGTCCCTGTCCCCCGGGTCCCCCCCCGGCCCACAGCCTCCCCCAGAGGATGTTCCACGAGATTGA
>JALJVW010000204.1:0-13339 GCA_024865655.1 Emberiza elegans
TCTTTGGGGTCTGTCTCTAACATCTGGTGTCCTTTTTAGATGGCTGTTCCTCACCTTTGAGTAAGGGCAATATCATTGTTTCTTTGCATAACTTCTGCTTTGTCATCCTTGCAGAGCACAGTTGGCATCCTGCTTGTGTTTTCAGTGAGCACATCCTTTATCTGTTTCTCCAAGGTTGTGCTGTTCTGTTTACTGTCCTGATCAAGTCTCCCCTTTTCACTCAGTTCTTGCGGGCACTGGTCTCTCACTATCTCTATTTCCCATTTTATAGCGTAGGGCACTCATAACACTGAATTGTGATGCAAGCTAAATCCATACAGCAATTACTGTGGTAACTATTATAAAACAGATGTTTTAAATCCAACCCAGCTGAGCAGCCATGAAGGAAGTTTGGTCCAGATTTCTTCAAATCCCCCAGGAGGTTTCCATCACCTTGAGCCATGCATTGAAGTTAGAATTTTTAAACTGTAAATACTCTGTCCCAAAAGTCGGGTTCTTGAGCTTTCTGGATCAAGAGAAGAGCAGCCGTTACTGTCTTCGATGCCCAGACAGCCCTGACTGACATTGTCTGGTTGCTGTGAAAAGTAGGCACAGCCCTGTCTGTCCCCAGAACTGTGACAGCACACCCCTGTGCTGGGTTTCTCCCATGGGGAAACAGATCCACGGGTCCATATAGGTCTGGGAGCCCCAAAGCAGGGGCCCACATGAGGGCTCGCTGTTGAGCAGACAAGGCAGCCCATGCCATACCACAGTCCAGACTATAAAGTCCTGCTGAGCTGCCTTCAAGAGCTCACACAGGGTTTTACCAGCAGCCCATAATTGCTGATGCACAGCTGACATCATCCCACCACCCGAGAAATGCCTGCAACTCATTGTTCATGGCTGTGGGGAGTTGGCAATTGCTTCTTTTCCTTCCTGTCCCAGCCTCCTTTGTCCCTAGAGGATTTTTGAATCCCAGGTAGGGTTCTGTGGTCTGATTGTTTGTATTCTGTATCCACTTAGTCCAGAAAATTCCGCGTGCCACAATCTGATCCCTGCATTGCTGCTGAGTGTCAGTGGCCTCAGAATGCCATCTCCAGACTGGAACAATACTCCAAGAGGGTTCTTGTCCCCTAGGGTGACGTTATAATGCTTGTATCTGATTGTCTATTCTGTTTATGCTGGATATTATGTTCTGTGCCTTCAAGACTGGCTCTGAAAAGCTTAAGTTTTTGTTTTGTTATCAGCCTGCTCCTCCCCCACAGTCGGTGGGACACAGAACAACACAGTACATTTTTGCTCTTGCTTTTTGCTCTTGCTCTTGCTTTTGCTCTTGCTCCCTGCTTTTGCTCTTTGCTTTTTCACTTTTGTTTGTTAGTTCAGCTAGGCAGTCTGAATTTTCCCTGCGCTGTTTTTTTTTCCCTTTTTTTTTGGAACCTGCCAGACTGGGAATCTGAAACACTGAGACTGGACCTGCAAACACTGCAGAGTTTGCCCCAGCACCAGAGGGAGGGACTGATAACAGGCAACCACCCCAGAAACTTTCTGAATTTGTCATCTTTTCAGAGCAGTGAATGAGTTTTGGTCATCCGGTATCATTCATTTTGTGTGCTGGGGTGCGTGCCTGTTAAATGAACAGGTTCTTTCCACTTCTCTCTGAGGAATCCTTCCCAAAGCGATTTACGGGGGGTGGGGTTTGTGGGTTTGCTCTCTGGAGGGACCCCCTTTGGAGGTTTTTCTCCCAGATTTGCCCTAAACCAGGACAAATGTTCTGATGTTTCCATTCCTCCAGTTCTTTTTGCCCTTGGTTTCCAAATATGGTGGGGTATTTTTAAACCCTATGGTGGAAACTGGCCAAGTCAGTTGGGTTCTTCTCACTGTGTCTGACTTTCCCTGTTCAAGTAAATAGTTCTTTGACCACTACTCAAAGAGATACAAAAAAGCCACTTTCAAATTCTATAGGAACCATTTTAATTTTTCCTCCATGTTGTTAGCAAGGTACAGGATTTCCTACTGATGGGCTTGCTTTTGCTCTTGCTCTTGCTTTTGCTCTTGCTCCTGCTTTTGCTCTTGCTTTCACTTTTTGTTTGTTAGTTCAGCTAGGCAGTCTGAATTTTCCCTGCGCTGTTTTTCTTTCCCTTTTTTTGGAACCACTCGAATCTGCTCCAGACTGGGACCTGGAAACACTGAGAGTTTGCACCTTGTGGCTGCAGCAGGTGCCCCAGCACCAGAGGGACTGATAACAGAGCAACCACCCCCAAGAGAAACTTTCTGAATTTGTCATCTTTTCAGAGCAGTGAATGAGTTTTGTCATCCGGTATCATTCATTTTGTGTGCTGGGGGTGCCGTGCCTGTTAAATGAACAGGTTCTTTCCACTTCTCTCTGAGGAATCCTTCCCAAAGCGGTTCGGGGGGGGGGGGGTTTGTGGGTTTGCTCTCTGGAGGGGGCCCCCTTTGGAGGTTTTCTCCCAGATTTGCCCTAAACCAGGACAAATGTTCTGATGTTTCCATTCCTCCAGTTCTTTTGCCACTTGGTTTCCAAATATGGTGGGGGTATTTTAAAACCCCTATGGTAGAACTGGCCAAGTCAGTTGGGTTCTTCTCACTGTGTCTGGACTTTCCTGTTCAGAAGTAAATAGTTCTTGACCTTCACTACTCAAAGAGATACAGAAAAAGCCACTTTCAAATTCTATACTGTGAACCATTTTAATTTTTCACTCCATGTTGTTAGCAAGGTACAAGGATTTCCTACTGATGGGTGTTTATCTCCTACTGTCTCATTTATGGCTCTAGGATCCTGTATCAGCCACTAATCCTCTCCATTTGCCTTCTTAACTGGCAAAATAAGGGTATTAAATTCAGATTCCTGTTCCTTCAACTGGCCTTATTTTATAAATCTTTTCACAAGAGACAATAACCCCTTACAAATTTCTTTTTTCAAAGGGTATTGCTTTTGCCTTACTGGTCTTGCTCAGGGTTTCAATTTATTTCTTAGAGGCTCTGCTTTTCTGGGTTACTGGGGCACCTCTCCAGTCCAGACTATCAGATTTACTGCATGCTCATGCAGATGGCAGATGGATCACATCTGATTTTGAAGACTGCAGTGTAAAAATAGAGGCTTCCACATGATTAGATTTTGGAGTAATAACCTGCATTTTGCCATTTTAATCTTGATTTTAGCATTCAGGTTTTCCAATAAGTCATCCAGGGAGAGGCTTTAGTAAATTGAGTTGATACAAAAACTGGGGAGTCATCATTTTCCTAATTTAAAATCAATGGTCTGGAAAAATGGCTGAGTTTCATGATTCCCTGTTGCACCAATGATTGTTATAAAATTATTACTCAAGTTTCCTTTTGCTGTATTTAGCACAGAGTGACCAGCTCTTGTGGCCACTAAAAATTGTAACTCCTCATTGACCTCCTCCCTCCCCAGCTTAGCTGTGACCAGAGGTTCTGCTGGGAAAGAATCCTCTGGTCCCCCTCAGTGACCATCAGTGATGGCCACGAGAGGGAGGTTTTGTGTTGTAACTGCACAGTCCCTTTTCAAATGCCTGTCTTTCTTACAATGTGCACATTGATTAACACCAAGTCTCTTTTCTTTCTTCCTCTGCTATTCTTTGATGAGCCCTCAGGGATGCAAGAGCCAAAATGAGGGATGCGGGACTCCAGGCAGCTCTCCAAAATGCAGTTTATTCCACCCAAGAGGTTACAGCAGCCCAGGGTCATGGGCAACAGAGCCTGTGCCTACAGCTGTCAGCTCCAGCTGCAGGCAGGCCTGGAGACCCTTTGGTTTGGTTACAATGCATTCTATACTTTTCTTTGCTGAGCATCTTAATGCAGTAGAACCAATCTATACCTGAACTTTTACCTATAGCTTATCATAACTACTATAATTACCATAATCATGTTACCATTCTCCAATCACTAAAAGTCAGTACATTACAGTTTAAGCTAGAAGGTGTTTTTCAGTTTTCTTGCAGTGGAAAATGCTGAGACCTTTTTTCTACTTGCAACATTTGCTGACTTGTTTGCCTGTGCTATCTTTTTCCATGGTAACACATCTTCTTGTTTGACGTGAGTTTATCCTTTGCTCTAAATCATAAAAAACCCATCTAACTAGCATACCCTTTGCCTCCTTGATTATCCAGTAAGACTGGCTCAGCAATTATTTTCTTCTATATCAAAACTTGCTTCTATCTCTATTCCTTCTTCAGGTTCTACATTCAAAAATCTTTCTGCAAGGCGTACATATCTGTGAGACTTTCTTGTCAAACTTTCATCCTTCCCAACACAGGGAAAAGATTGAATTGTGGAATAACTCACATTGGAAGAGTGTCCTTTGCAACAGAGCCTTCAACTGCATGAAATGTGGCTTCACTTAAAGCTGTTCTGATTGGTTCTGTTAATCCACCTGCCCTGTGGTCTCTGGACTGTGGAAGCGTCCTAAGTAATTGTAATTTGCTCAGTTTTACTCAGCTGTGCAGTAGAAGGTGCTACAGGGGTCTCTGAAGCAGTCAGAGCCTCCAGCCAGGCTGGTGATCACTGCATTTATGCACAAGAATCGGCCTGTTCTGATCTGTTCATCTGTTCATCTCTAGGGCTGCCCCGAGGCCCCCCCTGGAGAGCTCCCAAACATTTCCGTCCCACAATTAATTTTAAAGATGACTCATTTTTGCTCATTTTGAGTTGGTTCATTCTGAGGGCTCTTGCCTGAACTCAGTCACTTGGTTTCAAGTTGATGGCCTGTCTCAGACCAGCCTCTCCTCTGCTCTGTGTGAACAATGAGATGGGAGAGTCCTTGGGCCACCCAGGGGACCAGTGGCTTCAGTGCTCTGGTTGCACATCAACAGAGCTTTGTTTCACTACTTCAGACCCTCCCTCTCCTCTTCTCCCTGGCATTTTTAATAATTCTATTTTAAAAGTCATCTTCTGCTCTTCTGCATGTCTAAAAGCAGACCAAAAAACCTGAAAGGGAAAACACCAGTCTTTATCGCATATCTTTTTCTCATGCATCTCTTCTTAGCTGTGTATTTTGGTTTCAAAACAGAGTAGCTTAATTACTTAATTAATCGGGGATTTGAGACTTGAAAAGTGAGTTTCATCTATTCCCTGCAGACACCCAGGAGAATTTGTTTTCTCAATGCTCCCTCTGTAACCAGTGGAGACAAGAGAACATTTGGAGGCTGGGTGCTCCCAGCTGGCACACAAACCAAAAATTACAAATCTGTTCCTGGCACTTTTCCCTTGCTCTGCACTCAGGTTATTTGATAGCAATAGCAATGAAGGACTGCACAGGAACAGGTGCATTTTGGTGCAGATAGGTGGCAGCTCAGATTGTGACACTCTGTGTGGATCCATAATAAATTCCAGTCCTCATTGAGAGTACTAAAGACCAAGTTATACTTGGTCCCTATTCTGCTCTCCCATTCCTTTCCTGATGAGCCAGAGAGGGAAAAGCTGTGGAAGAAAGCTGAAGGTTGCAAAAGAGATACTTGGGATTGCTTATTTTGGAATCAACAGATCCTCAGGGACTCCTGGTCCAAAGGCAAGTATTGAAAAGTAGAAACAAGGAAGTTCAATGCACAGATTGGATGTAATTTCACAGTTTAGTGTTTGTGCTGTAGATGAGAGGTGTTTGGCACATGGGTGTGACAGATTTTGCAGTAGGTCTGAGTGAGCTGGAAATTTCCCAGGAAAGGGGGGAAATAGCCAATAGCTATTTAGAATCCTCTGTTCTGGTGAAAGAATTCTTTGGGAGTGTTTGGAAAAGGTAGAAAGAACACAATAAAATCCCTGGGGTCTCTACCTGAAATGGGAAACAGAACAATCAGGGTGTGAGAATTGTTTGAAGCATGATCTCTGTGCTCTATAGCAAGACTGCAGGAAAAGAAAAAAGCGGAGAAGGAAGGATAGAAATGTTTGTCCAGACTGTGAAATTATCCCACTTGTTTTTGCCATGTTCCTGTCTCAGCAGAATGAGCTGGAATTCAGCATGGGACAAGAAAATGAAACAGCAGTTACTGAGTTCATCCTAGAGGGTTTCCCAGAGCTGGATCCAAGGCTGCAGGTATGTTTCTCTTGGGTCCTTCTGCTCATGTACCTGACAACAGTGATGGGGAATGCAACCATCATTTTCCTTGTGTGTGTGGATCACCACCTGCAAACCCCCATGTACTTTTTCATCAGCAACCTGGCCTTCCTGGAAATCTGGTTTACATCCTCCACAAGCATCAAATTGTTTGTGATGCTGAGTTCTGGTCAGAACACTCTCTCACTAAGCAGCTACTTTGCCCAAAACTATTTCTATTTTGCCCTGGGCTGCACAGAGTTCATGCTGCTCGTTGTCATGTCCTTTGACCGCTATGTTGCCATCTGCCAACCTTTGCTCTACGCTGCCATCATGAAGCCTCAGCTCTGTGTCCACCTGGTTGTTGCTGCTTGGGTCCTCAGCTTTGCCCTGCTGAGCTACCGGCTGATCTTCCTCTCTGAGCTGTCTTTCTGTGGCTCCAAGATCCCCCATTTCTTTTGTGACAACTCCCCCTTGTTCAAACTGTCCTGCTCTGACACCAGCCTGCTCTGGAAAATAGACTCTGTCTTCATATCCTGCATTGTGCTGGGTTCCTTGTGTTTGACTCTGGCATTTTACATCTGCATCCTTTTCTGTGTTCTGCATCTTCCAGCAGCCTCTGGGAGGAAGAAAGCTTTGACTACGTGTTCTTCCCATCTCATTAGCTTATCCATTGCCTATGGGAGCTGCATTGCTCTCTACACACGTCCTGCAGAAGCTGTTTCCTTGAGCACCAACAGAATTGTAGCTCTGCTGAACACAGTCCTGTACCCATTCTTAAATCCATTCATCTACAGCCTTCGGAACAAAGCAGTGATCCTGGCCCTGAGCAAATCCATTGCCAGGGCAAGAACAAAGCTTTCCCCCTAAGCATGGTGCATTTCTGGAAAGCCATCCCAAGAATCTGGTGTCATCTGTTACACAATACCAGTGCCTGTGAGTGCAGCCTCCAAACAGGGCTGCCTCAGGTTAAGAGATAAGAGACTCATCTGCACAGCCAGACAGGGCGCCAACAATGGCAGCAGGACAAACTCAGTTCATTCCCTGCCCAGGCTTCTCCCAGGACCATTTACTGGAGAGCCAGCAGCTCATTAAGGGCCCATCTCCACAGCAGAGAAGAGCTCAGAGGAACAGTGGCAAGTGACAATCCAAACTACAGCTCCTGATCAATGGACACCTTGTCCAGCTCCTTCCCTGGGACAACCATCAGCCCCAGTGTCCAGGTTTGAATCCCAAAGTCACTGAGAGCAGGTGGGGAAGACTGGGGGGAAATGGAAGGGACAGGGAATGAGCTCAGGTGTATTGGGGGGACAGGGCTATACTGGGAGGGACTAGAAGGGCATTGGGATTGTACGGGATTGTACTGGGGATGAACTGGGCAGTACTTGGAGGAACTGCAGGGACGTGAAGCGGCTGTTCCCGCCTCCGCCGCCTCCCATTTGCTGAGGCTCCCGCCCATCATCGCTCAGAGCCAATCAGCGCCGAGAGCCAGGGCCTCGGGGGAAGTGCCAGCTCCTCGACGCCGTCTTTTTGCATACAACTCCCGTCATGCCCCGCGGCCGGATAGAGACCCATTGCAGCCGGCAATACAACGCTCGTCGTGCCCCGCGCTCCACAGAACCCCGGGATCCGCCCCCCTTTCTTGTCCCTTAAGTGTCCCCTAGACCCTCCAGGATCCCTCAGTGCCCCCTCAGCGCCCATTCGGGACCCCCAAAAGCGTACCCGGACCCCCTGAGCGCTCCCAACCCTACAGATGCCCGGTACAGCCGCTTCTGGGAATTCATCTCCTCTCATCCCCCGCGGCCCCAGAGCCCCTCAGAACACAGTCCCGCGCCTAAAACTCCTGCCGTGCCCCGTGCCCTAAAGAGCCCGGTTAGAACTCCCTGAGCTCCCCGCAAGGGCTCTCGAACCGTTTACGTTCCCCCCGAGAACCTCAAGTCGCGGCTCGGACGCAAAAGTGTCCCCCAAGAGCCTTCCCGGACCCCCAAACATCGCGTTCGAGTCACTTCCGGGACTACAGCGCCCATCATGCTCCGCGGCGCACGTCCAGCGCTTTTCAAGCCAGGACTTCATCTCCCGTCATGCCCCACGCCCCACCGAGAGCTATTGCAGCTGCGCCTGGAACTCCCGTGATGCTCCGCGGCCCCGTTAAACCGTATGATACCCGGGCCTACAACTCCCATCACATCCCGCGCCCCAGAGAGCCCCGTTCGCGCCCCCCCAAGGGCCCGCCCGGACCCCGAAGGGCCCCAAATTCCCCTCCCTGACCTCCAAGGGCCCCCCCGGACGCCCAAGTGCTGCCCCGGACCCCGACCTGTCTCTCAGAATCCCTGACTTCCCCTCCAAGTGCCCACCCGGCTCCCCCAAGTGTCCTAGAGACCCTCAAGTTCTCTCTGAATTCCCTCCCCAGACCCAAAACTGCCCTAAATGTGTCCCAGAAATGTCTCCAGGGACCCCAAATACCGCCCCTTGACCCCATCGGAGAACAAGATGATAGAAAAGGCAACAAAAGGGCTGGAAATGTTACTAATTTCCATAAGGAGAAAGAAAAAAATAGCCAATAGCTCTTAAAAAATTATTTAAGGGAATTGTCTTACTTGGAAACAAGATTCATTTTCTTTCCTACTAAAAATGTATAGATTTTTTTATATAAATATAACAACTTGGTAACAAAAAACAGTATAATTCTTATATGTAGCAATAAGTATAACCAATATTTTAAATAAATAACACAAAATAATGTTTTACAGAATAAAAATAAAATAATAAATTCCCTAAACATTTTTGGATATTTTGGGATGTCAGTCCCATTGGGCAATGTCAGACATGGTGATGCTGGGGGTGAGGAGCAGCTTGTCCAAACAGGCTCAGCCTGCAAGGGGCTCATTCTTCTCCCTGCCCAGAGCTCCCAAGGAGACATTCAGCATCAAGATCACCTGTGGAATGCTTCTGCCGCCTCTTCAATGAACTGAAAAGTAGAAATATATTCCCTTGACCGAAACCAAAAGTCATGATGTACACTTTGGAATCTTCCTCCTGAAGAGAACTCCAAACTGACTCCAATCACTGCACAAGCCCTGGAGACTCAAAGACAAGGGAAGGGAGACAAAGAGCTCCTCAGGGCTTTCTGTATTTGAATCAGCCCCACGGTGGATTTGGGGTTGGGTCCAGGAGGCTCAGGCACGCAGAGAAGGATGAAGAAGCTGCTCAAGGAGTCAGCAGCAAAACTCCAAGTGCCTTGGAGCATGGCTGGGCCCCAGTGAGGGCAGGGAGTGCCAAAGGCTGCCCAGGGCCTGGTGAGAGCAGATCCTTGAGGGCAGGATTGCAGGGAGCCCAAGGCTCTGAGCAGGGAACTGCAATGCTGAGCAAGGCCTGGCTTGGCTGCAGGAAGCAGAAAGGCCAAGCCCTGAGCCCAGCCTGGGCCAGCAGGGCCTGTCCCTCACGGCTGCCTCGGGGCTCTTGGTGGGCCAGGGGGATGTGAGGGGCAGCAAGGACAAATGCCATCAACCTGCAGCCCCTGCCAGCCTCCCCAGGGAGGCCGAGGCAGAACCAAAGTGCAGCCCCTGCCAGGAAAGTTCCTCCTGTGGGGCCTCCAGAGGCGCTGCCTGAGCCCAGGGCACAAAGGCCTGGGTGCCTGTGGCCCTGCCAACCCTGCCCAGCCCTTGGCCATCTGTCCTGCAGGCTGTGCCCCCTGGGCGTGCTGCTCCTCTGCCCTGGCTGGCTGCACTCGCCCATCTCACTGTGCCCCAGCATTTCTCACCCAGCGTTTCTGTGCCCTCCCTGGGCTCCCTGCAGCCAGCGCTGCCGGCTCCTGGCACACAGAGCCCGGCCAAGGCCCAGCCTCACCCTGCCACACCTCCAGCACCACATTCTACCCTGCGAGGGACTTTGCTTTCTCCTCAGCTCCAGGCTGAACCTTCCAAGCTGCACTTTGGGGAGGTTTCCTGCAATTCCCACTGCCAAGGAGAGCTCTGTCTCCTGCTGGTCACAAACAGAGAAGGGCTGCAGGGAGATGTGGTGGTCAGAGGCTGTTTGGGTCATTGTGACCATGAAATTATTGAGTTTTTAAACATTCTGTGAAAGAAGGAAGGGCATCAACAAAATGTCTGTAACTGGCTGGATGGCCAGGCTCAGAGAGGGGTGGTGAACAATGCAGCTGGCAGCCAGTCACCAGTGGTGTCCCTCAGGGCTCTGTTCTGGAGCCAGTTCTGTTCATTATTTGTACTGACAACATGGATGAGGATGTTGAGTCTTTCATTAGTAAATCTGCAGATGACACTGAGCTGGGAGCATGTGTCCATCTGCTGGAAGGTAGGAGGGCTCTGCAGAGAGACCTGGAACAGTTGGATGGATGGGCAGAGTCCAGTAAGGTTTAGTTTAATAAGTCCAAGTGCTGGGTCCTACACTTTGGCCACAATAACCCCTGCAGTGCTACAGGCTGGGGACAGAGTGGCTGGACAGCAGCCAGGCAGAAAGGGACCTGGGGCACTGATGGACAGCAGGCTGGACATGAGCCAGCAGTGTGCCCAGGTGGGCAAGAAGGCCAATGGCTCCTGGCCTGGATCAGGAATGGTGTGGCCAGCAGGAGCAGGGCAGTGATTCTTCCCCTGCACTCAGCACTGGTGAGGCCACACCTCAAGTGCTGTGTCTAGTTCTGGGCCCCTCAGTTTGGGAACGACGTTGAGATGCTTGAGCATATCTGGAGGAGAGCAACGAGGCTGGTGAAGGGCTTGGAACACAAGTCCTTGAGGAACGGCTAAGGGAGCTGGGGTGGTTTAGCCTGGAGAAAAGAAGACTCAGAGGTGGCCTTATCTCTACAACTTCCTGAAAGGTGGTTGTGGTCAGGTGTGGGTTGGTCTCTTTCTCCAGGTAGCAACTGACGGAACAAGAGGTCACAGTCTCAAGTTGTGGCAAGGAAAATATAGGTTGGATATTAGGAAAAAGTTTTTCACAGAAAGAGTGACAAAGTACTGGAATGGTGTCGTGATTTGACCGGAAGTGGATTTCTGGGATTTTGTGGTCAGTCCAATTGGATGCTCAGGTTTTGGTATTGACACCTGAATTGACCACTGAGATTTGGATACGCCTCTGAGAACACACAGGGGTTAAAAGCAGAGCTCTCCCCTGGGAAGCTCTCTTGGGACTTCGCTGGGGAAGAGGTTGGACCTGCCTCCCCCGTCCAGCTGCTGCTTCTGGGCGGGGAAGGGGAGCAGCCATGGTAGGCCTGGGCCTGGACAGAGATGCAGAGATGGGGGGGTGGAGAGGCCTTGAAGATGGAAGGGTGGAGAAACACCAAGAGGCATTGGGCAGCACCCCCCCCCCCCCCCCCCCCCCGGAGACAGCGAGAGAGAGAGAGAGCCGGTGCCTGTGGTGCCTGGGACTGAACTGTTACCTTGAAATTTGATATGTGCTGCCAGCACTGCCCGGCCTGTGGAGAAAGGGGGGGTTTGCACCGAGAAGGAGTCCGACCGCTTGTAGGAGCTTTTAACCTTTTTTTTTGGACAATGAAAACTTTGCAGAGTATTGACCTTTCCTGGAGAGGAGATGGAGTGAAGAATGAACAGGGAACTGAGCAAGAGTTAAAGGTCTGAGCAAGGGAGAGATGTGAGAAGAACCCTGGGTGACAAGAGATGTTGGAGTGGCATTTTGGCTGGACGCTTTTTGTATAGCCATGGACTGTTCCTTGTGATACAGAGACTGCTTTCAGGGGGAGCCATGTCCCGGAGTTAGGAGGGCAGTTTGGAAACCCCCAGGCCCCAGGGGGGTGCAAAATAAGGGGGGGACAGCTGTCCCAAAGTTGAAACTGTGCCTTTTCGGAGTGGGACGACGAAT
Organism: Emberiza elegans; assembly: GCA_024865655.1. NCBI lineage: Eukaryota > Metazoa > Chordata > Aves > Passeriformes > Fringillidae > Emberiza > Emberiza elegans. Next base: position 11,879 of record JALJVW010000204.1, read on the forward strand.
CCTTAAAAGACAACCTTTAAAGTAGCTCTGGTCCATGTTCAGTGGTGAGAGCACTGAGCATGGGAGGAGGGGGTCACGATGACAAATCCAGGCAGCAATACATGACCAGAAGCCCATGACACACAAGAAGGACTCCTCCTCTTAATGAACTGAAGACTGAGTATTCTAAAGGGTGGTGCTGGACCGAGAGATGTATTGTACTGAGAATTTAGTGGAAAGAAGAGATGTACTTGTAAAGTTTTCATTTTCCTTGTAGTTTGTTTTTCTTTCTTTTCTTTCCTTTTCTTTCCTATGCTTCAGTTCCAGCGGCAGCAGCGGCAGCGGCAGCAGTGAAAGCAGCAAAAGCAGCTAATTATTGACTCTGTCTTGCTTGTCCCCTCCCGCAGTCCCGCACCCTCTCCCGCTCTCCCTTTCCCGGTGTCCCCTCCTCTCCCAGTCTCTCTCTCCCCATGCCCGGCCGGGCCATGCCCCCGGCCCGCCCCCGGCCCCGGGCGGAGCTGCCCCGTGCCCGGCCCCGGCCGTCCCGCCGCGGTCTCGCCTCCGGCCGGCTCTGGCCGTGCTGGCGGTGGCGCTGCTGGGCGGGCATCAGTGCCTGGGGCTGGGGCGGCATCGCCTCCCTTTGGCTCCGCCTGGCCCGAGCCCGGCCCCGGCTCCTCCCGGGCCCGCGGAGGAGGACGTGGCGAATTATTCCCTCGGCCGCTCCCGCTCCCCTCCGCTGCGGCTTCCCTGGCGCCGGGAGCTCCGCCCACCCCGCTCGGCAGCGTGGCTGCCGGCGCGGTGGCCGCTGGGCTGGCCCGTTGCCTGGGGCTGGGGCGAACGCCTGGGCATGGCCGGCCCGGGGCGCTTGAGGGGCTCGGGGCCGTGGCTGGCCCCGGGCCGAGCGCTGACAGCCGCTTCCCGCCGGCAGGGAAGGCGCAGCAGGGCCTGAAGTAGCAGGACAGGCTGGGCTCGCTGCTGGGGCGCAGCGGCTTCGGCAGCGCCTTCGCGGCCACGCGGCTCTCGGACGGCGCCCCGGTGAGCGGCGGGGCCGGCGGTGGGTGCAGAGGAGGAGGAGGAGGGCGGAGGATGGGTCTGGGCAGGGCGGGCGGCGAGCTGAGCCCGCTGCTGCCCTTGGCTTGCAGGTGGCCATCAAAAGGGTGCCACGGAAGTGCGTCCGGCACTGGGGCGATGTCACAGACATCTTTTGTGAAAAATCCTTTCCTTTAGGATTTTTTTGTTCTGAGAAGCCAAGAGGCCTCAGAGACAAAATGTGAACTATTGTTATCTGCTGCTGTGGAATGCAACAGGTGCACGTGTGATTGGCCCATCTCTGATGTTTATAATTAATGGCCAATCAAGGACTGAGCTATCCCGGAGAGAGTCCGGGCCAGCTGCTTTGTTTTCATTCTTTCTATTCTATTCTTAGCTAGCCTTCTGAGAACTTCTTCCTTCTACCTCTTTTAGTATAGTCATAATGTAAAA
>JALJVW010000205.1:0-19420 GCA_024865655.1 Emberiza elegans
ACTGGGATGAGATTAAATAAGGAACTGAGTGTGTCTAAACGTGGAGGTGAGATTAAGGCCAGGATCGGGGTCAGGTTTGGGACTGAGCTCACCCAGAGCCAGACAGGGGATGTCTCTGTGGGAAGGTTTGGGGAAAATCCCTGGACTGGGGAAAAACAAGGTGTGAATGCCTTCCAGTTGGGGATTTCTCTTGCCCAAGTCCATCTCTAGAAGTCACCGGGTGTACATAAAAACCTCCAAAAATCAGACCCTGAATTAAAAAGCCACCAGGAGTGTACCATATCCCTTTCAGTCTCAATTAGGAAAGTACAACAGACTGTTAAAAAATCCATTAAGCAGTCCAGGGCTGCTAAGGATGTCAAACTCCCTGGGCAGGAAACCCCCCCTGTTTGCTTGTGGGTGCAGCTTAGAAACATCCACCCAGAATAAATTAGACTTTCTGACAGCCCCTGCTGAATGACATTGGGAGAAGGTTTGTGAGAAAGGAGGAAATTGTATTTCAATAGTAAATAAAAGGTGCAAAATTATTCTTTCTGTCACATTTGTTTTCAGTCAGTTGCACTTCTGTCCCAGGCTGGGAAGAGGGCGGTTAGGGGCTGGGAGACCCATCCTGAAAAGGCTGAGTTAGTTGGTACCGGATAAAGGGGTGCAGGGCGACATCAGTGACCCATCAAACATTCAAAAGGGCATCTGGGTTCTCAGGAATGGGGTGCAGAGGGGTCTCAGGGTCACTGAAATGGGAGGGCAGGGACGTGGCCACAATAGAAGGAGTTCAGGGATCCTGGAGCCCAGGCTGGGGAGTCCAGGGTTTCCCAAAAAAGGGTCCCCAGGGTGGGGACACCCAGGATGTTCTAGAAAGGGGAGTTCCCTCTGGTTTCACCCACAAAGGTGGGCTATGAGAAAGGCAGGAATGGGGACGTTCAAAGGTTGTCCCTTCCCACTTCCACGCCAATTCTGGAGGATTCCATGGGATGGTTGGAAAACAGGGAGCCTTACGAAAAGGAACAGGGGATTTAGGGGGTCCCTGTGCAGGATTCAGCCAGCAAAAACCAAGGCAATGTTAGGGTCTGGGCTGGGGTCCCACTGCCTCCAAAGAGACCCCAAACTCCCCCAGCCCCAGCGCTGGAGCCATAGCTGCTCCTTACTCAAGTGTCAGTGTGATCCCAGGATGATCCCAGTAGAACTCACCCCCCCAGGAGCTGCTGTCAGGATGATCCAAGTTGGCCCCAGTCCTTCTTTATTATGATGCATTTGCCCCCAGCACAGTTCCAGTTGGTCCCAGATGCTCCCCACTTTGATCCAGTGTGTTCCCAGTTCTCCCAGTTACCCCAAACATAGCCCCAGTAACTCCCAGTATGATCAGTATGATGCCAGTCCCAGCAGGGCCCCAGTCACCACACTTGCCCCAGCATGGTCCCAGCTCCCCAGCACATTCCCAGTTTCCCCCAGGGTGGTCCCAGTCACCCCTGCACATTCCCAGTGGCTCCCAGTCTGGTCCCAGTCACTCCCATGGTCTCAGGCACTTGTATATCCCAGTTGCCCTGAACATTCTTGTAGTCATTGCCAGGCTCCCAGTTGCCCTCAGCGTGGTTCAGCTGCCCCCAGTTTCATCCCAGTCATTGCCAGGACATCCCCCATCACCTGCATGCATCCTGTCATTCCCAGTTCCTCCCAGTGTGTGTTCCAGGAGCTCTCCCAGCATGGGCCTGGTAGCTCCCAGTAACCCCAGTCAGGGTCCATTGACTCACCTCTAATCCCAGTAATCCCAGTGGCTCCCAGGAGGATCCCAGTTGCCCCAGTGGATCCCCAGTTGCTCCCCTGTCAACCCCAGCATGACCCCAGTAACCCCAGTATGATCCCAGTATGATCCCAGTCATGCCCAGCAATGGTCCCAGTCCCTGATCAGTAGTGATCCCAGTGTGCCTCAGTGTTGATCCCAGTCAATCCCAGCATGGTCCCCCTGTGTCATCCCAGTAACACCAGCAGAAGTCATCCCAGTCCTCTGTTCCCAGTTCCTCCCAGTATGATCCCAGTTGTCCCTAGAATAGTCCCAGTTTTCAGCATGGTCCCAGTCAGTTCCAGTCCTTCCCAGTCAGTTCCAATCCCAGTCCCAGTATGGTCACAGACTCCTCCCAGTATATCCCAGTTGATCCCAGTGTGGTGACCTCAGAATGATCCCAGGCCCCATTGTTCCAACCCATCCCAGTTTTTGCCCAGTGTCGTCCCAGTTGGTCCCAGTATGATTCCAGTTGTCCCAGTTGTCATCTCAGTCCCTCAGCATATTCCAGTACCTTCCAGTTGATCCCAGTTATCCCACTGTGTCCCATTTTCCTCCCAACATGGGTCCAGTAGCTCCCAGTATGTCCCCAGTCAGGATCCATTCTCACCTGCTGTAATCCCAGTTGCTACCAGGAGGATCCCATGTCACCCAGCCCCAGTAATGATAACAAACCACCCCCAGTCATGACCCCAGTCCCCCCAGATCTCCCCAGTATGCATGCCCAGTATACAGTCAGAGAAGTGTGATCCCCAGGGATCCTCCAATATGGTTCCAGTCATCCCCAGCACCTTCCAGTCACTCCCAGTCTGATCCCAAAGGATCCCAGTCCTGCTGGGACCCCAGTCACCTCCCCCATATGATCCCAGACCAGTATGACCCCAGTCATGCATGATCATCCAGTGGTTCCAGTTGTCCCAGGTCCACCCAGATATTCCAGCAGGGACCATACTCCCAGCAGGTTCCCAGTTATTATGTTTTTATCCCAGCCTGATCCCAAATGCTCACAGACTCCCATTCACCCTCAGTGCAGTCCTAGTTGCTCCAAGTATGATCCAGTATGTGACATGGTTCCAGTTGCTCCCTGTCCCTCCCAGTATGATCCCAGAGGCAGTTGTCCATTTCAATCATCATCTGTCCCCATAGCAGATCCCAGTCTTTCCCAGCATGGTCCCAGTGTTGAAGATTGCAATGCAAAATGTTTTCAATGTACCATCTGTTTAGACCTTTGGGCAGTTTGTTTTGCGATTTGAACATGACAGATCCCTCTCAGGAGGGGGTTCTGATAACAGACTGAATGCCAAAATGACTGATAAGAATTAACATCCATTGAGGGGATGCTTCTAGGCCCAGAGGGAGCTTTTGAGGCCATTGCCAGACCAGATATAATCCAGAGATTTTTGAAACACCAGCAGGGACCTTTCCACCTCAGGATTCCCCAGAGGAACAGCAGCTGTCTCTTCTTCCACTGGATCTTCAGAGGAAGAATACATCCTTTGGTTTCCCCCTGCTCCAACAGAACCACCTGACACTTCAGGAGGACTGCAGCCACATTTCCAATTGGACTGGCCACCCTGACCCACAGGGTGTCAGGTTGGGTTCTGACTCTGTCAGTTTGTTCTAGTGTACTGCATTGTTTATTTTATCCTTTTATTTTTTTCTTCCTATTAAAGAACTGTTATTTCCTGCTCCCATATTTTTGCCCTCCAGCCCCTTAATTTAAACCCCCACAAAAAGGGGAGGTGGGGAGGGTTTTCATTCTCCATTTCAGGGGGCTTCCTGCCCTTAGCCCTGGGATCTGCTTCCAAACCAAGACACTGAGGCAAACCTGCGCCATCCAGGAATTGTCCAAGAGCAGGAACTTTGTGCAATCTGACACAGTGGAACCCTCTCATCCCAGTGACATCTCCCTGTTCTGTGGGTTCTCTGATCCATGCTGGGTCCCCCTCACAATGCTTCTGGCCAGAATGTCTGCTGGGGGCTAAGGCTGCTGCAGGGCAGTGACCTCACAGCCATCATCCATGGCAGCCCCTGCCCCCCTGGGCCTGGCTCTCCCCTTTCCACCCCTGCCTTGGCAGAACCTGCATCATGAAAGTTTTGTCATTGATATCTTGTCCCCAAGTGCTGGGCCAATGGCCAAAAAAGTCAGGCTCCTGGGGCAGAAGTGGCTTTCAGAGCCTGGGGCCAGGAATGAGCCCTGGGGTTGCAGTCTGCAGTGGTGGCCACCAGGCCGGGCTGCCAAAGGCTTCTGGCCATGGCCTGCAAGCTGCTGCATCCATGTGCCAGGTGCCTCAGGTTCTCCCTGGCACAGCTCCCAGAAGCACTCTGCCCCATGATGGGCCTTCCCTTTGCTGGGGCTGGCCTGGGGCTTTTCCTGTGAGGGACCTGGCCCTGCTCATTGCACAGGAAAAAGGAGGAACTCCAACCTGAGGCTCTGCCTGCAAGGACCCACACTGGGAGAAACCCTATGAGTGTGATCAATGCAGGAAGAGGTTTTCTGCCAGCTCCCATCTCCTCGAGCTGTGGAGTAAATACACAGAGGAGAGATCCCTTCCGTCTGCCCCGACTCAGAATCCAATCAAGGGGCTTCATATTTATCCCATCTTGTCAGGCACATTCACGCATCCACACTGGGAGAGGCCCCATAAAGTGTGAGGACTGTGGGAAGAGCTTCAGCCGAGCTCCCACCTGATCAGCCACCAAAGGACCCACACTGGGGAGGCCCCACAAGTGTGAGGAATGCGGAAAGAGCTTCAGCCGGGCTCCCACCTGATCAGGCACCAAAGGACCCACACTGGGGAACGGCCCTACGAGTGTGGGGAGTGTGGGATGAGCTTCAGGCAGCGTTCCAGCCTGATTGTCCACCAAAAGATCCACACAGGGGAGAGGCCCTACGAGTGTTCCAAGTGTGGGAAGGGGTTTCGGATGAAGTCACATCTCATCCTGCATTATCGGAGTCACACAGAGGAGAGGCCCTTCCAATGCCCTGACTGTGGGAAGGGATTCAAGCGCAACTCCTCCCTCATCACCCACCGGCGCATCCACACTGGGGAGAGGCCCTACGAGTGTCCCCACTGTGGGAGGAGCTTCTCACAGAGCTCTCACTTGACCAAACACCAATGGAGGCACCACTAAGGGAAGCCCTGCGAGTGCCCCGAGTGCAGGAAGAGTTTCCTGCACTGCTCCAGTGCAGGAGCAGTCCACTGCTTCCCCGCTGGAGGAGGCGCTTTGGGCACAGCCCTGGTCACTCACCTTCCCTGTGATCCATGTTGGGAACACACCTGGCTGCTTCTCCTTTTCATTTGACCTTAATTTTTTTCTCTTCTCCATGTTTTTCCACTCTAGAAGCCAAGAGGGATTGATCTGTCACTTCAAAACCACTCAAATCCCACTGAAAATAACTGAATTTTAACCCAAAAAGGCTCAATTTTCCTCAAATTGCTTGTTCCCTCCTCAAAAAAACTCAATCTCATGCCAAACTCACTCCATTCCACAGCCAGCAGGGTGAGTTGGGGTTGGGAGGCAATTGGTAGAAGTGGGATCACAGTTTGGAGCAATGGGATGGGGACTGTGTGGGGCTGGCTGGGTGGAATGTATTTGATAGCAAATAGAACTCTCAGAGTTACTGACTTCTGTCCCGTTCATTTTCAGTCAGTTCTGTTTGCAGAGTGCTGCCTTCTCAGCTGAATAAATTCCTATAAAAATCGCATTTTTTAAATCATCTAGCTCTAACAATTCAGAAACCAATATCCAAATAAAACCTTGCACGCCCAATAAGTCTTTTAAAAATAATTTTGATTGTTTTAGAGTACTTAAGTATGGTTTTAAAGTTTAACTTTTTGGCTAAAATGTCTGAAAAATTATAGTGGTGTTTGGTTTTGTGTTTAGTATATTTTTAATATTAATTGTTTAACTAAGATGTGTTAGATTGTATGTAAGTTTTTTAGAGATTTTTTATCTAAAGTATATTAGTTATTGAGTTAAAACTTTCAAAAGGTATTTCTTGATATATAATTTGTTTCTTTAGATGCATTGGTAATATATTAATAGTTGTTGGTTTAGGTTGAATCGTTGTAGTACTGTAAAGAAGTCTTAAGATTTTTATATTTCATTTTTATTATAATTTATTTAATTTCAATTTTAATTTTCTTGTTTATAATGTTATTGCAATTTGTTGAGAGGATAGGAAGGAAGTTCAAGGGCAGGAACATTTTGTCCTGGCTGGGAACTGGAATTCTAGACCCTGGGAGTGTGTGCAGGATCACACAGACTGGGATCAAATATGGACTGGGATTCTATGGGTTGGGGCTGCACAGACTGGGACCATAGGGATCAGGACCACACAGACTGGGATCAACTGGACTCGGATCAAATATGGGCTGGGATCACCTGGACTGGGATCACATGGATGGGGATCCTGTGGATCAGAACCCTCCAGACTGGGATCTGCCTTTTTAGAGCATGCAGATTCCTTGGTTGTGGTTTTAGTTCATTCTTATCACATCCAGTTTTTGGGCCTTGGTCCACTCTGACTCCGAAAAATTTAGGTTTTGGGATTTTTAGTATGTTGTGGATGGAAGCAAAATGGAGGGCACAGGGTATCGTTCTGGGTTTCTTCTTCATGGGTTTGGGTGGCTTTTTGTAATTGGGCAGAAATTCCGCATTGCAGGCTCTTTGGGATCAGCTATTGGGTTAAAACGGAAAATAATCCAGGTGTCAGTTCTTAATTGGATAGTTTAGTGTTAAAAGATCTCGTAACAAGAGATTGTTGGTCATTTTGCGCCTTCTAATGAAAAGCTGCTGAACTCACAGTAATGAGACTGTTTTACTGATAAGAAATAATAAACACTTGAGTCTGAACATGAATTACTGTCTCAAGTGCCTTCAGTCCAGAGCCAGTGCAACCGACCACTGGTAACCCCACACCCTGAGGTACTGCCAAAGCAGAACTTGTTCATGCTCTTTTCTCCTGGTGATTTTATAATCCCGTCCAGACTCTGATGGCAAACCCATGCTGTAGAGAAAAGATCGACCTTGGCATCCTGGGCACTTTCTGGGTGGGTGTTTGAATCTGCTTTTCCAGGCCTTGGGCTGAGCAGGGTGAGGCCGAGGCCTGGGGCCCTGCAGCTGGCGCCGGGAGCCCCCGGGGCAGCGGCGAGGGGCGGCCCTGAGGGGCGGCACAGGGGGCATTTCCCCCGAGCGGGCGGGCAGGCGGGGAAAGGTGCCCTGGGCACAAGGGCAGGCACAAGGGCCCCGACTCTCTGCAGGGCGGGCGGCCCAGCGCCAATCGCTGCTCCCGGAGCCGCTGCCAGGGCCGTGTCTCCTCCCCGCCGCTGACCCTGCGCCTGCAGCGCTGCCTCCGGCTCTGCCGGGCTCCCCGGCACGGACGGCAAGGACGGGGACACGCTGCAGCAGGGCCCAGCAGGGACACCCAGATGGTGCCAGGGCTGCAGCTCCTCTCCTGCAAGGAAAGGCTGACACAGCTCGGCTTCTTCAGCCTGGGAAAGAGACCCAGCCTTGACCCAGCTGTGGCCTTCCAGGACCTGAGGGCAACCTACAAGAAAGCTGGACAGGGACTTTGTACGAGGGCAGGCAGGGACAGGACAAGGGAGAATGGATCCAAATGGAAAGAGATGAGGTTTAGATAGGGATTCAGAAAAAAGACCCTCCTGGAACAGTTTACCCTGAGAAGGTGTGGATGTTGAGAAGAGGAAATCAGGAGAAGACTAAGAGGGAGAGAGAGATCCACAGTCGGCCTTAGATCCAGCGCCATCTCAGCTGCTCTGAGCTCTGGGGCTGTGGGACGTGTCATCATTTTCATATCCAAAACCTCATTCAGTAACAGGCTCCTCCTCCCTTCATCATCCCCAAACTTCACCTGTCTTGTCTCACACCCACCTCCCCAGTCCCAACCCCAACCCATCCCACCCCTCCTGGACATCAAGACCCCCTTCCCAAGCCGCATTTCCCCCATTTCACACTGCCCAAACCCCATCCCACCCGTCCCGCCCCACCCAATGCCCATCTCACCCTTCCTGATTTGCAGCACACTTCACCCAATCCCCTTCCAATCCCATTCCACCCTGAGGGGCTGTGGAATTGAGGAATTTTGGGCAGGGATTGAGTAGTTTTCAGTGGCATTGAGTGGTTTTGAGCTGACAGATCAATCCTCCTCGTCTTTTGGAGTGCCAAGAAATAAAGACAACTAAACCAAATACCTCCCAACCCCCCGCCCCCCAATATCCTCCCAGATATCTCCCAGAATCCAAGATTCCCCCAAAACACAAGTAAAATGTGAGGCTTTAAATGCCTTTGATGAATTTGTTGATTTTTACCCCAATTTTCTGTTTTGAAGGGAGGAAGATAAATCAAAATATAATTAGAGGCAAAGAAAAAGGAACACCAGCCACTTCTGACTATGTATCAAAGGGAATGTGGGTCACCAGGCCTCTGACCGATGTGGGTCCTCAGATGGGGATGGAGCTGGAGCAGGGCACAAAGCTCTTCCTGCAGTCAGGGCTCTCGCAGGGCTTCCCTTACCGGTGCCTCCGTTGGTGTCGGGTAAAGAACGAGCGGTCTGAGAAGCTCTTCCCACACTGGGGACACTCATAGGGCCTCTCCCCAGTGCGGATGCGGCAGTGGGTGATGAGGGTGGAGTTGTGCCTGAAGCCCATCGCGCAGTCGGGGCAGCAGAAGGGCCTCTCCTCGGTGTGAATTCGTTTATGTACAAGGAGGTGGGTGCTGGTGTGAAACATCTTCTGACACTTGGGACACTCGTAGGGCCTCTCCCTGGTGTGGAACCTCTGGTGGACAACCAGGTCGGAGCTGCGGCTGAAGCTCATCCCACATTCCAAGCACTCGTAGGGCCGTTCCCCAGTGTGGATCCTCTGGTGGCAGATCAGGTTGAATCTCTTCCTGAAGCTCTTCCCACACTCCAAGCACTCATAGGGCCTCTTGCTGTCCTGAAGCTGCTCATGGACCACCACCTCTGAGCTCTGGCTGAAGCTCTGTCCACCTTCCTGGCACAGGGTGGGTCTTTCCTCCTCTGGGCACCCTGGCCTGGCTTTGGAGCCTCACCTCCTGTGGGATCTCTGGGGCTTTTCCTCCCCATTGGATTCCTGTGCTGTGAAGCTGCCCAAAATGGCCTCTTCCACGAGCTTCTGTTGTGGGGATTTGTCCTCCCTGGTCTCCATCCTCAGCTCCTTCCCTGGGGGAGGAAGGACAAGGAGAGGATGGGATTTGCCTCCGTGCCAGAGGGAAGGGGAAGGAGATTCCCCCAGTGCATCCCCGGCAGGACCTTCATGGCAGCGGGGTTGTCCAGTGGCCAGGGGCCATGCTGGGCTGGGAGATGGAGCAGGAGAGAGGGGGAAAGGGACCCTGACTTCCTCCTCACCTGCCTGGGTGTCCCGGGGCATCTTCCTCTTCCTTGCAGCCTTCTCCTCCTCCATCCAGCCAAGGTTTGGGAATGGGAAATCCTGGTTTGGGGAAAAACAAGGTGTGAATGCCTTGTGTTGGGGATTCCTCCAACCCAAATCCATCTCTAGAAGTCATCTGGTGTCCATGAAAACCTTCAAAAATCAAGAGTGAATCAAAAAAAAAGCCACCAGGAATGTCCCATTTCCAATCTCATCCCTCTGGGGTTCTGATGGTCCCCGTCTCAGGGCTGCTGGCGATCTCATGGGTCCTGGGGATCCCCCCTCTCCAGGGTCCTGCTTAGGGATGCTGGGGGGTTTTGGGGTCCCCTTCTCCAACCTCACCCCAGACCAGCCACTTGGGGATCTCCCCTCTTCCCACCGCCCTGTCCTGATTTAGGGCAAATTTGGGAGAAAATCTCCCAAAAGCAGATTCAAGTGGCCCCTCCCCCAACTGGATTGAGAAAATATTTCCTTGGAGAAAAGGGGAAAAAACCTGTTTATTTAACAAGCAAAGCATTCACCAGCACAAAAATTGAACAATATTAAGTAATAAAACCTCCTGCTCCTCCAAAATGGATGACAAACTCAGGAAGTCCCTCTGTGGGCTGTAACTCGGCTCACTCAGTGTCTTATCAGTCTCTTATCAGTCTCTTATCAGTCTCTTGTCAGTCCCTCTAGAGCTGGAAATGCCCCAGCCCAGGTTCAACCAGGTGGGCTACAGGTGTGAACTGCTGGTGGTGTTCTGGGTGTTCAGTCCAGAGCAGGTTTAAACAGCACCAAAGAAAAAGAAAAACCTCAGCTGGGGGAACTTCTCTGCCTCAGGGAGCTAAAAACTAACTAAAAGCAAAGGAGAGCTCTGTCCTGCCCTCTGTCCATCCAGGAGCTGGAATGTGGAGCAGTGGATGCAGTTTCTGAAAACAAACGGCAGCTTCTTCCTCCTCCCCTTCACTCTTAGAACCAGCCTTAAAGGTGCAGAACTCATTTCTGGGCTAAACAGACCGATGGGGGTATGAGCATCATGAAGTCACCCCAGGACACGCCCCTGTCAGGGTCAGGGGGTCCCGTCCCCGCCTCATCTCCGGGCTGCCGGGGGTCCCCCAGCTCCGGTATCGCCCCTTCCCCTCTCCCTGCCCCGGGAGTCCCCTGGTCCACAGCGCCAGCTCTCACGGGGATCCCCAAAACCAATGTCCCACCCCGTCGGTACCGGGCCATCCCCACGTGGACCCCCCAGGACCCTCCCGAGGGGTGATCGTGGCTCCTCTCCCCCCAAACAAGCTCCTCTTAGGGAGCCTGGAGATATCCAGGGCTTGAGTCCAGGATCTGCAGGCTCTGAACACTCTCCAAAAAAATCCTCCTGGAGACCCCAGGCTGGAGTAATTTGGGAATTTCGCTACTTGAGATGAGCTTCTTGTGGGACTTTCAGCAGCCTTGTATTTCTCCCCTTGGGGTGAATGAACCTTGGCAGTTTGGCTGGTATCATTTGCTCCTTTTCCTCCCTTGATTTTAACAAACTTTTCAAGGAAGGACAGCAAAATATTTTCTTTACACTGGCTGCCCACAACAGCCATTTTCCTCATCAGCTCTCCCATAAATCGCTCAGAGGAAGCTGCGTCCAAGTTTCCAAGAGTTCCTCCAGAGAGAACCACAACCTCGTCAGAGGAGGGAACCTCCTGGTGTCAAAGGCACTCGAGGTCAGAGTACAGAGCCCTGAACTCACTGTGCCAAAATAATGATGCAATCTCGTAAAGAAAATTGTTAGAGAAATGCCTCTTCCCCAATTAAGGTGATAATGAGACCAAATCCAAAGTGGATTTTATTGAACAGTAAATGTGTGGTAGAGAGAGAGATGGAAAGAAAGAGAAAAGGGGGGGGACAGCAAGGGAGTGACAGGGACAGAGACCTCCCCTGGAGCAGGGCAAGTGTGACATTGTCCCCTGTGTGTGTGGCCTTCCCAGGATGGGGGTTTTACACCTGAGCCAGTTTGGGCAACGAGGGTGGTGTTCACCCCCTGAGCAGGGATTACCCCACTGTTTCAGGTTGCAATGCAAGATGTAACCAAATGCATGTTTTCAATCCCCACCTTCATCAACTGCTATCAACAGGTGGGGCAGTGTTCTTTATCTCTTCCATGACTCACCCCTGATAACGCCCTCCAGGGGAGATATCTTCTGTGAATGGGCCATTGAGTGTCACTGCAGGACTGATCAAATTCCATCATCCCATTGTGGGATGCTGCCCAGGGGGAGGAACCAAGCATTCCTACCTGGATATAAGCTGAGGCTTTCAATGCCAGGAGCAGCTTGCCTACTGGATTCCCAGAGGACAAGAGCTCCAGAACCACCACTGGACCTTCAGAGGAAGACCAGACCCTTCTTCAGGATCACAGCTTCAACAGAATCACGTTCATTACTCCAACAGGACTGCAGCCACCATTTAATGGGACTGCTGCCACCACCCTGACCAACAGGGTGTCAGGCTATATCCTGACTCAGTCAGTTTAAGGCAGTGTTTCTGTATCATTGCCTTGATCCTAATTTTCTTATTAAATTGTAATTCTGGCTTATGCTGTCCCACAGGTTTGCCTTCAAACCAGTACAAAAGACAATGTGCGCACCCTTTGTTTTCCTCCCAGAACAGGATTTCCCATTTCCAGATCTTGATTGGATGGAGGAAGAGGCTGCAAGGAAAAGGAAGGAGCCCTGGGACACCCAGGCAGGTGAGAAGGAAGTCAGTGCGTCTTTCCCCCTCTCTCCTGATTCATCTCACAGCCCAGCAAAAGCCAATGGCTGCAGGACAACCCTTCCCAAACCAGGATTTCCCTTTCCCATTCCCAAATATTGGGGATGGAAGCACTGGGGAAAAGGAAGGAGCCCTGGGACCCTCAGGCAGGTGAGGGAGGTCAGTTTCTCCATCCCCCTCTCTCCTGCTCCATCTCCCCAGCCCCAGAAGGCTGGACAAGCTGCCATGACCGTCCTGCTGGGGATGCACTGGGGATCTCCAGGGAGGAAAAATCTGGCAGGGAGGAAATGCCAACCTTGTCCTTGGAAGAGAAGCTGAGAATGGAGACCACAGAGGACAAATCTCCTTGGCAGAACTTCATAGAAGAGGCCATTTGACAGACTCCACAGGGAGAAAATTCCAATGGGGAGGAAAATCCCCAGGATCCCCAGGAGGAGGGGCTCAAACCCAGCCCAGGATGCTCTGAGGAGGAAAGACCCACCCTGAGCCAGGAAGGTGGACAGAGCCAGCCCAGAGCTCAGAGCTGGGGGTCCAGTGCTGGGGAGTGTGGGAAGCTTCATGATGGGGAGAAGCCCCACACTGGGGTGCCCTCAAGTGTGTGAGTGTGGGAAGAGCTTCAGCTGCAGCTCCACCCTCATCACCCACCCTGATCACACCACCAGATGATCCACACTGGGAATGGCCCATCTCCTCCAGCACCAGTGTGGCCCTTCCTCTGCCTGTGGGAAGGGCTTCAGCTGCAGCTCCCCCCTCATCACCCACCAGCGCATCCACACTGGGGAGAGGCCCTACCAGTGTCCCCAGTGTGGGAAGAGGTTTCAGTGCAGCTCCAATCTCCTTCTGCATGAGCGGATTCACACTGAGGAGAGGCCCTTCCTCTGCCCTGACTGCGGGAAGGGCTTCAAGCACAACTCCACCCTCATCACCCACCAGCGCATCCACACCGGGGAGAGGCCCTATGAGTGTCCCCAGTGTGGGAAGAGCTTCACCAGCAGCTCTCACTTGACCAGACACCAACGGAGCCACCAGTAAGGAAAGCCCTGCAAATGCCCAAACTGCAGGAAGAGCTTCATGCAGCTCTCCAGCTTCATCCCCATTGGATGATCCATATTGAGAAGAGCCCTGGTGATCCATGTTCCCTGTGATTCATGCTTGGAAGACACCTGTACCTTTTTGTTGGCAATGACATGATGTGGGATTGATGAACATGAGGGTCTGGCCATGGCCCTGTCATTACATTCACTCCCATCTCAGGTCATTGCCAGGTGCAGGAAAGGGACTCTCTCTTTCCCTCCTGAGGAGAAGGGTGTCCTTTCCAGGCAGGGGGAAATGTGTTGCCAGGAAGAGCCAGTTGTTGATGTTGTAGTTTTCTCTTTAAATAGTTTTACTTATCCCTTCTGTTACCAATATTGTTTATGTTCCTCTTTGTTCCTTATCTCATTTCTATTCCCAATAAATTGTTCTTATCCCAGGCCGGGATCTTTGCCTTTTGTGCTTTCCATGGAAGGCAGGAGGGCAGCGAGGGCAGCGCGGTTTTAGTGGGAGCAGGAAATTGGGGAATCCCATTCCTGAACCCCGGCCCGTGGAAACCGAGCATCCCAGCTGGTCCCAGCCCTGGTGGCCATGGCAACAGCCTTGGGAGCGGGTCCCTGGCTGGGGCTGTGGGAACCTCTTCCCTCTGGTGCCCAGGGACAGGAGTGGAGGGAACGGCTGCAGCTGAGTCGGGGCAGGCTCAGGTTGGATGTCAGGAAAAGGTTTTTGCCCAGAGGCTGCTGGGGCCCTGCCCTGGCTCCCCAGGGAAGGGTCCCAGCTCCAGGGCTCTCTGAGCTCCAGCAGCGTTTGGACAGCGCTGCCAGGCCCAGGCTGGCATTGTTGGGGTGTTCTGTGCAGGGCCAGCAGTTGGGCTCGAGGATCCTGATGGGTCCTTCCCAGCTCAGCCAATTCTGTGGTTCTGGGATCCCATGAGCCTGGGGATGGGACTGCCAATGGTTGCCATGGCAACGGGCTCTGGCTGCAGGCCTGAGCTGGTGTCCATGGCAACCACCCCTGGCATGGGGTCTCCATGGAGCTGCCAAGGGACTGACCATAGCAACAGGGGGCTGGTGATGGTTGCCATGGAAACTGACCATAGCAATGGGGGTCTGGTGATGGTTGCCATGGAAACAGACCATAGCAACAGGGTCCTGGTGATGGTTGCCTGCTAAGAATCAGATTTGTTACAGGCCCTCAGAGGGGTTCCATGGGGACTTTCCAAGAGTCTGCAGGCTGTTCCAGAGCTGGAATGTCACAGGCAGAGACAGGGGCTCCATGGAGGCCTCCCAGGGCTTTCTGGGATGATAAAGTGCCGTGTGGTCAGAGGCAGTCACAGCCATTCCATGGTGACATCCCAGGGGACCTTGGGCTGCAAAGGCACCGATCTGTCACAGGCACTCACAGGGGCTCCATGGCGACATCGCAGGAGTCCCCAGGCTGCCAAGGAGCCGGGATGTCCCAGACACTCACAGGGGTTCCTGTCACAGGCAAAAGGGGAGCTTCAGGCAAAAGCTTTATTTCTTTATTGGAGAAACTCCTGCTGAGTCATGAGATGAAGAAATGGCACCCAAAAACCACCATGGATCCTCAAACCCCTGCAGGGCCCCTAGACTTCTAAAATTCCTTCCAAAAGAGGATACTGGGTGCGGCTGGATCCAATCCCAGCCTCAGAATTTGTCAAAGGTTTATGTGTAAAGGATTGGACAGATGGAATTCAACTTTAACACAATTTGTCCCACAGGTTTAATGATAAAATACCAGATAAATTTTATATAAATTGATTCTGATCATGATCGGACAGAAAGATCTTAACCAGAGTTATTTACTCCACAGTACAGGAGCTATAACAATTATTAGAATATTCTGCTCTAGGAAGCAATTTTGAAGTCACCAGAACCCTGCTGGAGTTGTTGGAGGCCATTGCAGGCAGAGCCTCCTGCTCCAGCAGGAACTGCCTTTCCTGTGCCATGAACAGGGCAGGTTCTGCTGCAGGAAAAGCCCCAGGCCAGCCCCAGCACAGGGAAGGCCTCGGGCACAAGGGCAGAGTGCCGTGCTGGGAGCTGTGCCAGGGAGAGCCTGAGGCACCAAAGGCACCTTGGCAGCAGCAGCTGCTTGCAGGCCATGGCCAGAAGCCTCCCTTGGCAGCCCAGCCTGGTGGCCACCACTGCAGAGCTGCTGCCTCAGGGCTCATTCCTGGCTGGGCTCTGAAAAGCCACTTCTGCTCCAGGAGCCTGACTGGGAAGCCATTGGCCCCAGCACCTTGGGGACAAGATATTAATGACAAAACTCTTGATGCCAGCAGAGCCAAGGCAGGGGCAGAGGAGAGGGGAGAGCCAGGCCCAGGGGACAGGGCTGCCATGGTGATGGCTGTGAGGTCACTGCCCCTGCAGCAGCCTGGCTGCCCTCAGCAGACATTCTGGCCAGAAGCGTTGTGAGGGCTCCCAGCACATCAGAGAACCCACACTACAGGAATTCTGTCCTTGGGGATGAGAGGGTTTCACTGGGTAAGGTTGCACAAAGCTCCTGATCTTGGGCAATTCCTGTGATAGGGAATCCACTTCTCTGGAATAATTGTTGAAGTTTTGTGCCATTCTTATAATTCTAAAATATTTCTTCCTTCTAACAAAGGTAAATCCACACTCATTCAGTTTAAAGATATTGACCCTTGTTCTGTCACTCCAAGATTTGGGAGACAAAAGCTTTGATCACTATTTTTCCATTTTCACAGACCTTGGAGAGTATCCAAAAATCTCCGAGGGTGGGGTTTGGAGGCCTAATCACAAATCCAGCAGGGACAGGCTGATGGCTCTGGGCTCAGTGGTGTGGAGACTGAGGACAGAACAGGAGTAGCCTGGGAGGGATTGTGGTCAAAGAGAGGCTGGAGCTTTTCTTCATTGAGGACATAAGAATGAGAAAGAAATAATGGCACTGAGGGCATCTGGGGAGGCCCAGACTGGGACCTCAGGAGAAAGGAATTTCCCTGACATCACAGGGCTGTGGTGCAGCCCGTCCCCTGTGTGAACCTGGAGCAGCCCAAGGCTTTGTGTGAGGCAGGCAGGCAGGAGGCAGGCTGTCAGCAGGAAGGGCCCAGCAAGGTGGGACATCATGCGACAGCCTGCAGGGACAGAGCACAGCACAGGGACACTGTGGGACAGCCTGGGCAGCACAGGGCACAGGGATGGGCCACAGCCCTGCAGAGCCAAGGGCACTTTGGACATGGGCCACAGGGGACAGACCCTTGCAGGCCTGGGGCCTCATTGCCTCCTTGGGCTCAGCAGCCTGGCAGGGGCTGCCCCCATCCCACTTGCCATCCCCCATCCCAATGCCAGGGAAGAGCCCAGCCTGCAGGGAAGGATTTGCCTGCAGGGTCTGGGGCCCCTGCCCCATTCCTGAAACCCCAAGGTTTGCTCAGCACCAGAAGGCCTTTTCCTTGCTTGTCCCCAGCTGCCATCCTGGAGAGTTCTGCTCTACCTGGAACTGGGGACACTTCCTCAGTTGTGTCCCTGGCAAAGGATCTCTTCAAAGGCCTGACACTGGGTTCTTGAGGGTTCTGTGACATCACTGGGGTGGTGACATCACAGAGCTGGCTGGCCGGGGTGCAGGGGTGGCAGGCCAAGACAGGGAGAGGTGGCTCTGTGGCGTCAGTCCCCAGGGCCATCACCGGATGGCCTGGGCCAGGCCCTTCACTGTGAACTCAGGGACAGCAACATCACATGGTGACTTTGTGACTTCACAGTGTCTTCTGTGACATTTCACAGCAGGCTGTGTGACATCACAAGATGTTGTATGACATCACAGGAAGCTGTGTGACACCATAGGAAGGTGGTGAGACATCATGGGCAGTGTCAAATATCATGGGGGGGCCTGTATGACATAACAGGGGGCTGTGGGACATCACAGAGGAGTGTGACATCACAGATGGCTGTGTGACATCACAGGAAAGTGAGCAACAACGGGGCTGTGTGAAACCAAACAGTGTGAGGAAGGTCGCTCAAACCAGAAATTCCCCCCTGGCAGTCAGCACAGGTTAGTGAGCAATGGTCAGTGTCCCCTGGGTCCCTGTGGGTGAGTGCAACATCCCTTGCAGCCTCCCCAGAGGATGTGATCGACCCTGAGCCTGACATGGGGACACAAGGACAGCCTGAGGGGGGTGGAGGACAAAATTGGAACCGTGTCCCCAAGGGCCAGAGGAAAGGCTCCTTCACCCTGGTACCAACAGAGGCCTTGAGGCTGAAAAAATCCCTCAACAGGATCAGCAAAAACCAGATTTAAAAGGGACAGAACAGCAATGTTCCTTGGCATTCACTCTATCCTGAGTGACAGATTTCAAGGAAACAAAGCAACAACAAAACCAAACCAAATCCAGACAATCAAACCAGAAATGAACTGAGCACTCTCCCTCTGTGTGTGTGCGTGACACAAGGACAGTGAGGGCAAGGATAAAAGGAATACGGCCTAAAGCTTAACAGAGCTCAAACTTAACAGGACAAAACCTTGACTGATACCTTCAACTTCACCATTTAGCAAAAGAACAGCACTAAACAGTACTTTACCTAACTTCTAACCTATGACTTTGCAATTTGACAGAGGAATAACATTTAACAGTTTTCAACTCCGCTTGTAACTTATATTAAACAACTTAGCAAAAGAACAACTCTTCACAGCAATTCACTTCACTTAGACGTTGTGACATAAACTTACTTACAGGCCTGACTGACTCAGCTATCCAAGGCACTTAAACCCCTCAGAGAGCAGCATTTCTGCCACATTTCCCCAGCACAGGCACTCCTGTGTGCACACAGACACAAAGAGTCAGTGCAAGGCACCTGTTAGAAATTCCCCTGAGGGCAGGAAATGCTCCCTGTGGATTCTTTAACATCTCCCCAGCAGGTGAAGGGTTGAGCTTGGAAGAGTGGGGGGATTGGCCCAGGCTCCGTCATTGTTCAGGATCCCCGAGTGCAGCAAACGGGAGAGTTCCCAGCTGGGAGAGGCCCCACTCAGAGGGAGTCGCTGGCCCAGGAGAGCTCCAAGGGCTCCTTTTGGAGCGCTGTTTGCAGGGCCCCAGAGAGGCTTCAGTCCCAGCAATGGTTCATCCTGGCTGCACTTGGCACCAACAGCTTTCTTTGGCAGGGTGAGAACAGGGATGTTGTGCCACTGAGGGAACAAACCAGTTCCCAGGGCTGCTGCTAAAGGAACCAGAGCTGGTTGGGCAGCAGCAGTGCCTGGGAGCAGACAGTGTTTGTGATGAGCTGCAGAGGAGCTGAGCCCAGGGGCTGTTGGCCAAGGCCGAGGCCCAAGGAGCATTCTCAGCTGGCAGGGCAGCCTGAGAAGGGAGGGGAATGCAGCAGCACTGGGCCCATGGAACCAAGGGACCATTGTGACACTGTGGGGCCCTGTGAGACCAAGGGACCATTGTGACACTGTGGGACCCATGGGACCACAAGGACCAGTGTGACACTGTGGGGCCTCATGGAATCATGGAGGCACTGTGACATTGGCGCCTCATGGAAACCAAGGGGACTGTATTGACGCCATGTGGCTCCATGGAATTTTGGGATCATTGTGACACTGAGAGGGACACATCATACCAAGGTCCTTTGTGACATTGGGGTCTCATGGAACCATGGAGACACCCCTCCTCCTGTGGGATCTAGAGTGGCTTTTCCTCCCCGTTGGATTCCTCATTGCCACCTAAAAGCCCTCATGGAACCAAAGAGCTTCTCCAGGGTGTCCAGAGAGATCTCCATCATCAATCCTGTCTGGGACACAGGAGCCAATGGGATTTAGACAAAATGCCAGATGGTCCAGGAGGAGATCCCCCAGTGCATCCCCTGCAGGGCCGCGGAACAGAGGGTTGTCCTGACATTGGGAGGCCTGTGGCTGGGCTGGGAGATGGGCAAGGAGAAGGCCTCATGGAACTGACTTTATTCACCTGCCTCGGTGTCCGGGATATTCTTCCCAAAGCCTCCTCCATCCAATCAAGTTCAGGAATGGGAAAATCCTGTTTATATTCTGTATTTTGCTGTGAATGCATTCATTGATTCCTCCTGACCAAGTCCATCTCCAGTCATGATAATCATGTCCCTTAAAACCTTCAAAATCAAGTTTGAATCAAAAAAAACCCAGGATTGTCCCATTTCCTGTCTCATCCCTGGGGGGTTCTGGTGGTCCTGGTGGCCGGGACCCCAATGTTCCAGGCCTGGCTGGAGTTGGCAGGACACTGAGGCCGGTGAACTCCAGCCCCTTCCACCAATGGGCATTGTGTGGTTTCCAGGCCTGGGGTTTGGAGAACAAGATCCAGGTGTCAGCCTGCTGGTGCAGACATATCATCGGGTAACATAAGGTCACAGAGTGGTCTATGACACCAGAGTAAGTTATGAGCCGTCATTGAGAACTATGATATAATAGATCGCCTCTGTGACGTCACAGGGCAGACTATGACATCACAGAGCACAGA